>PVJD01006578.1:0-96272 GCA_004026545.1 Mormoops blainvillei
AGGCCATGGCTCTCGTTCCCTGGTACTCGCATGGCCTTCCTTTCGGCCCTTCATCCACGCGTGAAGTTTCTCAGGCTCTGACGTGGGGTACTCTCCTTCAGTAAAACACTTTCCTTTGGTGACTCCATCCACTCCTTAGGTTTAAATACATCCAGCATGCTCAGGACTCCTAAGTTTCCACCTCCAGCCCTCCCCTCCTCTGAACTCCAAAGCCAGGGATCTAAACGCTCCTCTTGGACACCCCATAGAACCTCAAGCCTGAAATGCCCAAAGGAGAGTGAGCTCCCATCTCAGTGGTTAAAGTCAAGAGCCTCAAAACCCAGGAACCCTCTTTTTTCCTTTGGCCCTCAGAATCCAAGCCCTCTGCAATCCTACTGCTACCTCCTCTAAAAACAGTCCCTGCCAAGCAGCCTCACTCAGCCCCCTACTCTCAACCAGGGAGTTACAGGGACGCTTTAGAAATGCAAATCGATGGATCATTTAACTCCAGGGTAAGAAAACCATCAATTACTCCTAGCAGCACTCAAAATACATCCAAACTCCTTCCTAGGTAGAAGCCGGCAAGGTGGCCTCCCTACCCTCTGACCTCATCCAGCAACCCCCACCTGCCACCTGCGGCCTGGGCTTTCCTGCCTCGGGGGACTTTGTACTGGCGGGAATTCTTGTTCCGCCTTTATTTTCAAAAGGCAGGTTTAGGTCATCTTTTGAAACTCAGCCCTCCCCCAACTGCCCCACCCCCATTACTCCCCACAGAAACACCTGGCATGCTTCCTTCCTAACATCTTGCTCATTCAGCCAGCAAATATTTAAGAGCAAACTATGTGCCACTTTTTCAGGCACCAGGAATCCAGGTGCTGAACCAAGCAGATAAAAATCCCTGACTTACATTTCAGTGAGCGAACTTCACCCAATCTGGAATTCCTTTACTTATTCAGGGCTGCCTGTCTCTCCTGCCAGAAGGTAAGCTCTGTACAGCCAAGGGCTATGTCTGTTGTATTTCTGTGTCCTAAGGGGGAGGGAGGGGTTGGCATGTGGTAAGAGCTCAGTAAGTATTTAAAATAAGATGTGCAAAACACAATGGGGCAGCAAAGGAACCAGACCCAGAAAGATACAGGAAGTCCAGGCTCCAACCTTCAAAGCCTCCTGGGGAGATGCCTCTCACTGCCCCCACCCCCGGGGTGGGGGCTCAGGTGAGCGAGAGGCTTCTGCAGCCCCCAGTCCCTTTTGGGAGACGGACTAGATGCACAAGTGGCAACTTCAGTTAACTCCTGGAGAACATAGAGCGAGGACCGCGGGCCCGCACGGTCAGGGAGGTTCCTTGAAGAGGTGAAATCTGAACAAAGCCAACTGCCGGCCGCACCCCGCCCTCCAGATCTAGAAAGGAGGAAAACAAATTTGTGTTTTAGGACTCCGATGTCCTTTTTCTAGTTGGAAAAAAGAAGCCTTGCTCCGAAAAACCCTTTACTTTTCATTAGTGTCTGGATCAATAAAAGTTTTAGGAGTAAAGCTTCTCTCCTGCAATACTAACCATCAGAGAGACAGGCTAGGATTATTAAATCTGTGTCCAGCAGCCCCAGTGGCTTCCCCCTTCTCACCCGTGCCAGGAGCCTCAGGCTGGAGAACAGGCAAGGGTCCTCATGGACAACACAGCTTGAGGTCAAACGGCCCTCCTCACGGCCCACCTTGCCAACCCCACCAGTTTCCTGGGGCCGTATCACCTTCCAGGTGCCACACAGCCTTCCCATCCCCACCCCAAGACTTGCGGCTTCCAGAGGGCAGGGCCCGTGGCCCAGAAGGCGGCAGGAGCCAGTCTAGCAGCCCCATCCCCCACCTTCTCTCTTCCTCCCAAGTCCCTGAAGGATCTTGGCTGTCTGCTGACCATCCCCACGCACCAATGCGGCCCTGGCCCGAGGATGGGGGGCACTCCAGGGCTGGGCTCCTAAGAGAAACAGCCCCACGCCCTCCAGTCTCCATTCACCCCCATCGGAGGCCCACCCCAAGCCACCCACAGACCTTGCTGGCGGCGACCCTGGCCTTCTGGCTGACCCAGGTCTGGGCACGGGGTCCCTGGGAGCCAGGTCCAGCTTGTGCGGACGGGCGGGCCTCCACAGCGCAGATCCTCTGGCCCGGCCAAGGATCTTGCTGAGGTTGTCACCGAGGAGTCCAAGACCACAGAGGCTCATCCCCAAGGATGGTGCGCACTCAGGGGCCATGCCAGGCCAGGTCAGGGGACCTCTCAGCCCAGACCGGCATCTAAGAGGCGTGCCCAGGCAGGCTTCCCCTTCCTGCAAAGCACATGTTGAATCTGTCTTCCAAGTTGAAATTTCACAAATGACTTAAAACAGCAGTGACAACATCTACAGATTTCCGGGTCCTCCAGAGAACAAGTGGAAAATTACAGTCTTCTGTAACAGGTAACCATATGGCACAACCTCCAGGCCCAGGAAGTCTAGAAAGCCACCTATTGACAGTCACTCTCCAGCTCCAGGAAAGGGTCCTCTGGGTCTGGGGAAGCCTCTGGCAGGGAGAGGTCCCTTCTAGGCTCCTCCCCTGAAGTGCTGGCTCCACCCAGGGTCATATCCTGCCAGAGGCCCGCCTCCGGGCCTTTGCACTGGCCATTCCCTCCGGTGGCCCTGGCGCTAGGCAAGGCTGGTTTTGCCTCATTCTGATCCATGGCCTAGGGCAGGCCATTCCTGAGCACTCAGGCTAAAGGAGTGATCACTCGGCTTCATTTCCTTCATAGCACTGATCTGAAATCACCTAGTTTACCTACTCCCCCTCCCCCACACCCTGTCTCCAGCCAAGAGAATGCCAGGTCCGGAGGAACAAGGGCCTGTTCACCCTGGTAAGCCAGGCGCACCTCAGGTCAATGCTTGGCACAAGGTGGGCACTGACAGATGTGTTGAATGAATAAATGTATTTTTCTGGGACCAGCCAGCTAAAGCTTGCAGGTGGGAGCAGGGGTAACCAGAACACTGGGAGGGACACCAAAGCCACCTCCCTGGGAGCTGCTCCCGGCTCCCAGAGCATTCCAGACTTCCCTCTGGCAGCACCACATCCCACACCCCTCACTCCGGCCCTCAGGGTGGGACTCGGCCGGCCCCGCCCCTGCCACACCAGCCCGCCCACCTGCAGTCTCAGGCCCTTTCCTTCCCAGGCCCAGGGGTTGGTACATTGCGTGGCCAGCTGACCCCAGCTGCAAACACTTTCCCTCAGACCATGGGGAGGGACAGCCCTGCCCCACAAGCCCCACCTTGGTTCCTCCAGCTCAGAGGCTGCAGCCAAGAGCCCAGCCCCCACCCCCTCAACAAACACCCTCCCTCCCCTTCACTTCCATTCAAACATTTAAAAAATGTAACCCAGACAGAGGTGCAGACAAGGCCAGGGATTTGCCTAACATGACAGTCACCAGGCAGGAGGGCCGAGGGGAAGCTGGGCTCCTGACTCCCCTGGCTGGGAAGAAACCTGTTCCCAGGCAGCAGTCCTGGGTTCAGATTTCCTCTGGGCCAGCGGGGAGAGGGAGGACACAGCAGAGAAAGCTGCCCAGGTCTGTGAACGCCACAAGATCTCAGCAGACAGACCCAGTCAGGCCTGTGGGCCCAAATGCCACCCAACCGCTGGCCTGGGGCTTCATCCTTGGGTCATGTTCACCAGGCTCTCACGGAAATGCAAGTCCCTTGGGAAGGGTACGGCCAGCCAACCCAGCATTTTTGCTTGGAGTCACCCCTTTTCCATTCCCAATCAAGAAGCCACAGCAACTTCTTCAGCCCCTACCAGAGACTGGGAACTACACCTCCTTCCCTTACAGCCACCATCCAGTGGGGCTCATCAAACTAACGGGGTTGCTGCACAGCTTCCTGATGCAGTGGCATTATGGAATCCAATCCCTCCATATAAATATGGATAAAGAGAGACTGCGGAAGACAGACCCCTGCCTGGGGTCCCACCTACTCCATCGCTCCTGTATCCAGAGGCATCGCAAGCCCCATTCAGTCCCCCAGTGGTTTCAGTCACCTGCTCCAGTCCCTTGGCAAACAATGGAGTTCCTAAGTGCCAGACCATCGGGTATTTACTTGGTGAAGGACTCTGGCTGGGGCAACCTGCAGAGCTGGTGAACAGGTCTGACTGTGGGGCAAAGCAACCCCCAACCTGGGAGGCCTAGCTCACTCCATCCCCTGCTGTGCCCTGTTCTGGGCACAGGTGATCCTGACCTGAGGTGATCCAACAATGCCCACAGCCCTCCCACCCCAACCCCAGGGGGCTCTTAGCCAGACGTGCACTTAGAGTGGTTCCCTTCCTGCTGAGGTGAGGCTTCCCCTTGCAGTTTTCACCTGGGCCTAGCCAATGTCTTAATAAAATTTCAGCCCTGGTTACTATGGCTCAGTGGATCGAGTGCCAGCCTGAGAACCAAAGGGTCACTGGTTTGATTCCCAGTTAGAGCACATGCCTGGGTTGCAGGCCAGGTCACCAGTAGGGAGCATGTGAGAGACAACCACACACTGATGTTTCTCTCCCTCTCTTTCTCCCTCCCTTCCCCTCTCTCTAAAAATAAATAAATAAATAAATAAATAATCCTAAAAAAATTTTCTTCCCAAACGTAAGCAGTGAGGCTGTAGTCACAGGGAGACGCCCTAGGGGAGAAGAAGCCCCTTTGGCTCCCAGAGCAGCCATGGCAACAACGCAGAAGGAGGGAGCAAGCATGTCTCCAGGCACCTCCTCCAGGGTGCCGGCCCCGGGAGGCCTCCCACTTGAGCTCAATTATGGCAACAACAAGGCAAGTTACCCAGATACCATGACCACCTTATACAGACGAAAAAGTCAAGTCCAGAGAAGCTCTGTCCCTTGCACAAGTGGGTCCAGCTTTTTATCTGAAAGATGTGCCTCATCCCAGACAGCCATTTGCACCTATTACTTGTCCCCTCATCTCCCTTCTCAATTCTAATACCTCTTCCTCCAGGAAGCCTTCTCAGGTTTCCCCCAGCAGGAAGCCACCCCTGTTGGCTGATCTACACAGTTCTAATATCTTGTTATAACAAAAGAGGCTCCTATGACAGGATCTCTCTCTGCATGACAGCTGTCACAGGAAGGTGCCACAAGTTAAAATGAAATAAGCCTGGATCTCGGGGTCAAAATATGTACATCCCAACTTAGGTTCCCACACTTACTGGCTGTCTGACCATGAATAAGTTGCCTTCTCCATACCTTCCTTAGCCTCAGCTCAGAGGACTGCATAACCTCTTGCAAGCTCCGTCCTGCGTCATCTTGAATAATATGTAAAGGTACAGAGTGAGCACACAGTGACCCTCCTTGGCCACCCATGGCTGGGGGAATTTCAGAGACGGCCCTGATCCAGTCACTCCTGGTTCCAGTAACCCAGGTTTCCCTAATCTTTAGGTCCCACCCAGACACAAGGATCTCCTTTCCTATTTTCCCATGCATACCCTGTCCTTTCTCAGGCTGCACCTTTGCTCCCACTGATCTCCCCTCGGACCCCCATTTCTAATTCTCATTCACCTTTGCAGGCTCAGCTCAACTGCCCTCACTGAAGGGAAGCCTTTCTCCAGGTCCCCAGACATAGGAGTGTGCAAGCTCTCTCCCTCTTCCCGAATTCCTGGCCTGCCTCCCCCTCTCCTGAGGGATGCTGGGGATCTATTCATCTGTTTCTTCAGGTCCTGGGACTCTGTCATGGTGTAATGGACACAGACATCCAGAGAGCCCAGGTGTCTCATCATTTCCAGTCTGAGGGCATCTCACCAACTGGGCTAGGCTCTCTGGAACCCTCCTCCCTCAGGAAGCTTCGCATTTCCTGGGATGCAGGAGAGCCAGCCCCAAGGCCAGCAAAGGACACTTCGGGGCAGTGCTTGTGCATCCTCTTGAGGAGAGAGATGCTCCTGTCTTGGGAGGGAGGACCTTTCCTGCGACCAAGGCTCTCCTTTTCAGAGGCTGTACAGAGAACAGAGGCCCTCTCAGGGGGGCCTGAGGACTGCCGGAGCTGGGGGAGCCGGAGCTGAGGAGTCGGTGGGACAGAAGCAGACACGGAGCCAGGCAGGGACGTCCTGCAGAGGACAGTCAGCCCAGAGCCTGGCTACTCATGGACAGGGACTTCTCAAGAGACCACAACTGTTCTTAGCTGAGCGTGAGAAACAAATCCAGGGTCAGATGAGGGCCAACTCGGCGTACCACTTTCAAGGCACCCCAGCCGTTCATTTACGTGAGCACATCTAAGCTTGTGCAGTTTCACCATCGCCAACAAACAGCAAACGTGTCCTGGCACCTGCCATGGGCCGGGCCCCGTGCGAACTATTTTACATATATTATCTTGATTAGTCCTCCCAAGAGCCATAAGCTGTGGGTGTCCACAGCTACACTTTACTAGAGTGAAGCCGAAGCAGAGAAGGGCTGGGAAAGCTGACCCCTCAGCAATCCAGTCCCAGCCTGCCTTTCTGGTCCAAGCCGCCAGTGCCCACCATTCCACAGTCCCTGTTCTCTGGCCCTGCCCAGCCCTCATGTGTTCTCCACTCACCTTGTTTTTCGATGTGTGGAGCGTTAATGCATATCGTCAGCTTTCAGCCTCACAATTCCCTCCCTCCTCCTCACCTGCTCAGAAGTTTCCCCCATCCGCCCCATCTCACATCCCCTCTCCCCTTCCCTTAGGCCAGCCAAGTTCCAGCCCTTCTGGCCACCTCCTCCCCGCAACACCGGCCAGGTCTGCCACCGGACCGGTGTCTGTGGTCATGACTTCAGCTGGCAGAGAATCCTGGAACCTTTTCCCCCACGGTGATGTTGATACATGTTCGCTCAAAAAATGTAACGTTTCCATCAAAGCATTCAGGGGGAGTAAATTCCCACCCATGTGATGGCTCCTTGGAAAAATATAGAGTAAATTTACTCGAACAAGCAGTGAGACATAGTCAGCACTTGTCTTTTTTCTGCTGCCGCAGTGCCAAGTGCCAGGTAACACTCGGCACGGTGTCCCAGGGACCAAATGCTACCAAGGGGGGCCAGGGAGAGGGGCGGTTCCTGTTGATGGGCCCGTGACTGCCCGCCCCCGTCATCGCCAAGCCCTGCCCCCAGAGACCACAGCCCCACTCACGGTGCCCCCCCCACCCCCCGAGCCTAGCTTCTGGGCCTCTGACTAGGCCGCCTGCTGCCTAGTGTGCACGTCCTGTCCCCGCCTCGCCAGGGCAGCCCTGCCCTCGCAGCCCTTTACCACACCGGGCCCGGTAACCGAGTTCACACACGGCCCCAAAAAGGTCAAGGAACTCAGGCTTCCCTGAACTGTCCCCTTGCCCACCCCCCAAGCCCCTGGGACCGGCAAGAGCATTGTGGGGTTGGGTGGGAAGCCGTGCTCCACCTCCGGCTTCCAGCGCTGCCAAAAGAGGAGGGCCAGGGCCAGGCACTGTGACCTGGGGGCCTTGCCTAGAGCTCAGCAGTGGAGGGCTAGGTCCCCGCTGGTCCCAGCCCCACAACTGGAAACTAGAGGCAACTAAGAGGCTGGAGTAGCCTGGCCTTGGGGATGGGTGGCCCAGCCCTTTGCAGCAGAGATGGAGGAGGGTGGGCGCCCACACACCCTGCCCACACTTCTCCCTGTAACTGCAACAGGACGGCACTTACACCCCTCCCAGGACCCGCAGAACTCCGCTCTCAGATTCCCTGCTTGAGGAGAGCGGAGGGAAGCCTGGCACACTGCGCAAGGCAATGCGGGCAGGCAGGTGGGTTCGCCCCAGGGCAGGCCCCTGGCATGCTGTGTCATGTTCACACCATGACAGCCCCACCCTAGGAGAGGTGTTAAGTTCTCGTGCCTCCCTTACAGGTGAGGAGACAGAAGTGCGGAGCAGCCAAGTACTCTGCCCCAACTCACACTTGTATTAGGGTTCCGGTTGTATATCTGACTCCAACACCTGCCTCTCCTGCAAGCAGTTAACGTCTCTGGGCCTCAGTGTCTTCGCTTGCAGAAACTCCGCTGTCAGAAGCGCCCCCACTGCAGACTAGTGTTGGACATTAAACGCCCCGTAACCTATAGCCTGCTGGGTGAATGAGCAGAGGATGGTCCTCTGTTCCCTGGTCAAGCTCGCCGAGGAATGGCCACTGACAGGGAGTTCTAATTGGTGGGCCTGGCGGCACAGAGCCCAGCACTACACCCGGCGGGTGACAGCGTTGCAGGGAAAACAGCTGAGCACAGCAAATACAGCACTGACCCAATTCAGTTCTGTTCTGTCTTCGAGAAAATAATTGAGTTTAAATGAATAGGTTTCCCATGTCCCCTCGGGCCTCAAGGAGGGTGGAAAGGGAGAGGGGGAGACAGGAACAGTTCCCCGGGCTCCCTGTTGGTTATTTCTGAGTCATTAGGCCTGAGAAAGGTTTCCTTCTTTCCTTGGTGGCCAGTGGGGGGTCGGACATGGCTGGGAGGCAACGAGGGAAAACCAAACTAAGCGGACGGTAGGATGGGGGTTCGAGTCCCAGCCTCAGCAGTAGCCTTGTGGAGTGGCCCAGTCAGGCCCCTTGGGCCCCAGGCTGGTCATCTATAGAACAGGACCCTCCCACTACCTGCCCCCCCACCCCCCCACACACACTCACACACTCCCCCCAGGATGGCTGGGAAGAGCTAACACCAGCTGAGCACCCTGAAAGGCCTTCGGTGGAGTGGCGGTGAACTGCAGAGGCCAGTCTCTGCCCTACAGAGATAGAGGCCCAATGTTGTTACATCTGTGCCCCTACCCAAGAAAATCCAGGAATCCAGATTTTTCAGGTGCATGTTTTAGGGGTGGTTGAGTATTGGTGAATGAGTTTAAAACAAAAAAACAAAAACACACACACACACCAGAAAACACCTTTCCACCCTCTCAGATCAAATGAAACCTGCCTGTGGGCTACATGTGGTCACGAGCCACCCGGGTGCAACCTCCACTTAATGACATGCATGTAAAGCAATTTATGACCTGCTAGTGTCCTCCCACCTGTTTACCGCCTTATCATTTCCTTTGGCCAGGAGGCCAAGCCCCGCCCTGTTGGAGTGGGAAAGGCAGAGACGCCTCCCCTTCAAGGTGGAACCTCAAGACCTCAGGGAGGACAACGAAGGGCTGCCTGAGCCCTGCACTGTGGGAAGGTGGGTGGGGATGCTGAGACTGGTTTTACCCCAGACATTAGGGGCCCCCGTCTCACCTCCTGCACTGCCCTGCCCTCAGTTCTCCGTTAGGGTCTCAGCTTCCTCTCCAGCCAAAAGAGGTTTCTGAGGGGACCAAATGAAAACAGAGAAGGCTTCAAGATACAAAGTGAGCACATGTGCCATGTGTCCCTGAGGAGTAGTGCCACAGAGAGGAAAGAGCACAAGAGTCAGCAAGACCTGGGGTCATTTCCCTAACCGTCAGCTCTTGGGCGTGTGAGCCGGGGAAGGTACTCAGCCTCTCTGTGCTCCAGTCACATCCTCTGTACACAGGAGACAAGAATCTTTGGGACACAGAGCTATTGTGAAAATTAAATGAGATGATGACTATCGAGTGCCTGGTAGGATGCCTGACACATAGCGAGAGATCAAAAAATGACAGGCACTATTATTACTGTTATTGTTGCTTCGGTGAAAAGCAAGCCAGGGGACCCTGACTGGGTGATTACAATAAGGCTGCACAACCAGGTAAACTTGTTGTTAACAGATGAGGCCACCTATAATTAGCACAATCATTTTGCATGCAAATGGTGTGTCTTAGATGCTGGAGAAGAATATTCTTTGAAGTGTGTTTAAATAACCCTTCTCTCCTGGCTGCCCGCCCTCCCCAAATCTCGTTTACTCTATTACTTTCATTAACAAACTCTTTCTCCATATGGCAAGACACAACTCCAAAGGAGTGCATATCCAAATCGAAGGGGTCTTAAACCCGAGAGACCCTGCCCGCCCCACCTGAAATTGTCTGTGGGGGCCCATCCTCGGGCTCCCAGCCTCTCCTCCGGCCCGGCCGGGCTGGAGGCCTCCACAAACTGGCTGCCCTCTGCTCCCCGCGGCTGGGAAGAGGACAGGAGGGACTGGGGTGCATTCCTGCAGAAGAGGCTCTCAGTGGCATTGCTGTGACCAGTGAGTTCCCTGGGGGCCAGGCAGGGAAGAGCCTATCAGACATACCACGATACCCATTTACGTCAGAGAAAACCCAGGCTCCGGGAGATTTAAGGAAGTAATGTGCCCAAAGTCACCAACGGTAAGCTGGACAACTGGGTTCAAACTTGGGTCCATCTACTCCATCCAGAGTCTGCCCTTTGGGCTCTGCCCTGAAACTGCACTCGGCACAGGCCTCTCTACCTGGAGAGGACGGAGCATGGTCACGATCCGAAACCGATCCCAGAGCCTTCAAACGGTAAGGGATCATCAGAGGCTGACCGGGGTTTAGGCTGAAGACACTGAGGTCCTGTAATTTGCCCACTGTCCCATGGGCAGGATGGAGAAGAGCGTGGCACCCGGGGACCCTCGCCCCAGGCTAGCTGCTTCTGCATTCAGATCTTTAAACACAAGACAATTCAAGAATCTTCTTCCCTCTTCATAGCTGCCTAGTATGTTAGCCAACCCATGCACTTCCTGGGCCCAACAGAGACCCAAGCAGATAAAAGATGCTGAGGAAATGTTTGCCGAACTGTTTTCTCACCCAAAAAGACAACGCTGAAGCAGAACAGTGAAGGCAGGCAAAGGAAGATGGGTGGTGGCTGGGGACAAGGGGGAGCGCGGCAGACCACCCTTTGTGGGGGAAGCTGGCCATCCTCAGCTTGAGGGGGAAGGGCCCCCTTCAAAGCACTGCCCTGCTGGAAGCCTGCGCTAGAGACAGGCTGTTAGCAGATTCTCAGTTTTGGAGGAAATGAAAATAGAAGTCTTAACAGATAGTTAGCCCCTCACCAGCCCCCTGCGGGTTGGGACCACCATCCGAGCAAAATGAAACGTTTGCTTTTCTCACTCCTTCCTGGGCCCAGAAATTGAGGCTGAGAGCGAGGAACGACTTGCCTGGGGTTTGGAAGTGGACTAGGGTCTTGACTTCTTTGCTCCTTCAACATGGCTCTGCCAGCGTCCCTCCCCTGCTCCCATCCCTAGTCTACAAGCTTTCCAGGGGTGAGGACAGGAGATCCTGGCAGTATCAGGGAGGGGCAGCGAGAGGAGACCCTTCCCCTGGAGGATGAAGGGGAAACAGGCCAGCCCTTAATGACCAGTTTCTTCTTCCTCCTCCTCCTCCTCCTTCTATCAGGCATGCCCAACCTTCTGGTGTCTCTGGGCCACACTGGAAGTTGTCTTGGGTCGCACATTAAATACACAAACACTAACAAAAACTGATGAGAAAAAAAAAAAAGGTTTTAAGTTAATTTACAATTTTGTGTTGGGCTGCATTCGTAGCCATCCTGGGTGAAAGGCCGGATACCCTGTAAGGCACACTCTCACACATAGCCAAGGAGGTGCTCCTAAAATCATCAATCTGACCAGTTCCCACCCCTCTTAAATCCTTACAGCTCCCAGTGACCTCAAGGATCAAGTCCAAACCCTGCCTGCCTTCCCACTCTCTTCTCCCTGTTCCCCTGCCGCTCCCCAGGCCCAACGTACAACCACAGGGGGCCGATAACACCCAACTGCCAAGTCTGCCAGCAAGCCCTTCCCCTCTTCTACGCAGGGATACCTTCCACCAGCCTTGACCTTCCCACTGTGGACAGACTGCCAATTCAGCGGAGCCTCACTCTCTTCTCTGTCCCCCCAAAGCCCCTCTTAACTGTTGGGTCTGCAGACCCACCTGCCTCCTCGAGCAGCCAGGAGGAGCCCCATGAGGTCGGAGCCTGGATGCGCCCGCCCCGCCCCAACCACCTGCCCGCGATACAGTGTGCGCAGCAGCAGCTGGAGTCCGCTGCACTGGCTCCCCCGGAACAATGAGGCCAGATCGAAGAGTGACCATTGGAAGGAGAGGCTCCTGGAGGGGGTCCAACCATAAGCCCCAGAGCCAGGTGGGGTTGGGGCCAGCCCACTGGCTCTCCGGACCCAACCCATTCAGGGAGTGAGGACGGTGCCAGGCCCAATCTTTCCACGGAGGCCTGACAATGGTTGTGTTGAGAATCACCGGAGATGAAGTCATCGCTCCCAGAAATAAGCTGATTAAGAAGACGTGACAACAAGGCGAACAGCGAGGCTGGACACACACGCGCTCCCTCCCTCCCTCTCACCATGTGTTTCTCCGCCCGGACAGCCAGGGCAAGGTCTGAGCTCCTCTGGGACCCGGGTGATGCCAGACGCGAGCCAGCACAGGGAGCCTGGATTCCAGTGACACAGCTGGTCTCTGGGAGCAGTGGCACCCCAGAAGGACACTCTTCTCAGCAATTCACGACCCTCACCTGTGCCCTCAACTTGCCCCTGGCCTTCTCAGAGGGCCCCCGCCCCACCCTGCTGCCATGTCTTTTCTCACTCCTTGGCCACACGCCTCATCAACTCCATCAACTCCCGGGGAGCCACACCTCCCTGTCTCGGCCCCTCCTGGAGGGCAGGCCCACCTGGATTCTGGAGAGGTGGGAGGTCTCCAGGCTAAGACAGGGCTCTGTGCTATGGACACCAGGCTCAGTGCCTGGCCTGGCCTGTTCCAAATGTGTGACTACGAGCTCGTCAATCCATCTCTGGGCTCACCTTCCTCGTCTGTAAAATGCAGACAGCAATGTGCCTACATCATGGAGTAAGATTAAATGAAATATGTTGATTTGTTCATTCACCAACCTTGTGTCAGGCCCTAGTTTAGAGGCTGGAGACGTATCAGGGAATAAGACATCGATTTCCTGCCCCCCCCCGGGGCTTCGGCTAGCTGGGAGAAGTATCCAAGTAGATCTATGCTACTATCAGGTGAACACAAATGCTGGGAAGAAACGGAGTAGGGGCCCGGGCTAGAGGGGAAGGAGGAGGCTGTGTCTGACAGTGCGGCTGGATGAAGTGAGGACGCAGATCACAGATGTGCAGGCAAAGAGTGATCTGAGAAGAGAGGACGATTAAGGGCAAAGGTCCTAGTCTGGGGCACCTGAGGGGTGGGGGGCAGGGATGAGCGGGCGCAGTAAAATCAGCCAGGCAGGCAAAGTTGGAGGTGGAGACCAGCCTAGGGTTTGGCTGCAGGGTCCAGGTGTGAGGTGACATGGCTTGGATGTGGCAATGGTGGCAGTCCACAAAGCACACGGCACAATGCCTGGCATAAGGTGAATCTTCATATTCTTCTCTGGTCCCCATTCTCATCGCCATCATCATCCTCATCACCGTCAACATCCTCATCACTATCAATCACCTTATCACCCCTGACACTGGGAAGACACTGGTCCCAAAACTGAACGTCAGACAGACGTCCTCAGCCCGGTTTACAGATGACCAAGTTCTTTGCTCAAGGCCCCCCGAGCAGGGACGCGCAGGGACATGCTGGGCCAGCACAGGGCCCGGACTGCACTCTCCGCTCTAACTGGGCAGGCAGATCTCCATGTGCCCTCCCTTCCCACTCACAGGGCCTCGGCCAGCTCTGGGTCTCAGGCCACACAGGGCCTCCACTGGGGAAAGCGGTAGGCTCCAAACGCAACAGTACCGGTGTTTGCGCCTCACAGACTGGAGGTCTCTTCTACCCAGTTTCTCACTCGCAGACTGGGAGGTAGCTCAAGCCCCATCAGATGATGAACCAGGGCTCAGAAACGCTCCTTCGAATCCTAGTTAATTCCACCTCCTCGAAGAATTTCCCTGAGCCCAGCCTTACACTCCTGCCTAGGCCTGGCTGCCCCCCTGGTCCCCCTGAGGGCCAGGCTCCAGGGCTTCTGCATGGTAGCCCACTGGTCCCAGAGGGAGCTGGCCCAGTGCAGTCTCTCTAAGGCTGCATGCACCTCTGCTACCCTAGGCTGGGAGCTCCTCCAGGGCGGGCAGGGACTGCAGCTGATTCCTGTCCCTGTCCCCAGGGCTGGGCACAGGTGAGCAAAAACAGAAATAACTGAATCCCGAGGGTCCCTTGGGGAGTCCTATCTGCACAAGAAACCCTGAGACAGCTATCCAGCCTGCCTCCTTTCCTCTGTCACCTACCACCGGAGTCTGGGGGAAGCTGCTAGGAAAAGACCATTCCCTCTTCCCACCATGACCATCAGCCTCCCTGGTGAGCACCCCCACCCCCAGAGCTGTTGGGCTGGGAGGGTGGGGACTGCAGAGAATGCCTCCTTCCCCGCCCCAGGGTGCTAGGCCAGAGCAGCCAGGTCTTCCACTCCCCCTTACAGGCCAAAGAGGTATGATCAAGCTAGACAACACGTTCGCAAGCACACACAGATTGTTTTTTTAATGAGCCACAGAAAGTCTGCAGGAAAAGCCCCCAACCAACAGTCAATGGGGAGGTGGAAGGAGAAATTTCACTGTTTGCTTTACACCACCTTCTGTGGCTAGAATTTTGTATTCTACGCTTGTATTTAATTCCCTTTATGTTAAGAAGACTTAAACTTAAATGAAAGAAGGGGCACTTGGCAGGTGCTAGCACCTGTTCCTCTGTGGCCCCGTGAGCTCTGGAAGGCCAAGTGCCTGCCTGACATTTTGTTTCTTGTGCCAGGTCACCTGTCCCCACCCCACCCCCCGACACCCAGGCTGGCCAGCCCTGTTGCACACTCAGAGGGGAGAGAGCCAGAGTGGAAGGAGGCCAGGCTGGGAAGCCAGCCAGAAGCCCCGGCCTCAGTCCCAGGCACCTGGGGGTCAGAGTCCCCTCACCTCCACCCTGATCACCCCGCCCCCATTTGCTGCCTTTATCTCCTTTGCAGCACAGACTCCATTCCTGTCCATGTGTCTGTCCACTCCATCAATCTCTGGCCTCCCTGGGCTTCAGTTTCCTGTGTGTCTCTGGCCCAAGACCCTGCACAAGCAGGTGCTCAACGAACGGTTGCTAAGCATATCGCTGGGACAAGCTGAAGGACCGACTATGCCAGGTGATCCTTTTTATTTTTTTTAACCCTCACCGGAGGACATTTTTTCACTTTTAGAGAGAGAGGAAAGGAGAGAGGTACATCAGTGTGAGACAGAAGCACGGACTGGTTGCCCCCTCCATGCGCACCCGGCACCAGGGATCTAACCAGCAACGCACTCCAACCAAGCCGTACCAGCCAGAGTGCCGGGTGATTGTTTAGGAACTAAAATCTGGATTATGGAGGGAGTGGCAGACAGGGTGGAGAAACAAAGCAAAGCAATGCCTGCAGGCTCAACAGGAAGATACCCACAAGCTGTGGCCAAAGCAGTTCAAACCCTCAGAAGAGGGAAGTCACATGCATGCATGGGCACACAGACAGCTGGACAGCCCCCCAAAGCTGTAGAGTTATACCCTGGCTAAAGATTAGGATACCATGTGTCCCAGTCTGCCCTGACCAAAGCCTGCCCTTCCCTGTGACAACGCTGGGCAGAAGCCCCTGGCTAGGGGCAGGGGACACGGCTGCAGCAGGCTCAGGGTAGATCTGCTCATTCAGGACAGCATTTCACACCAACTAGGATCTTCCCTCAGCAAGGCACACACGCCTGCCACAGAGGGGCAAGGCCCCATCTGTCCTGCCACTGCAGTCCCCTTTGTTCCAGTCCACTGACTGTCCCGAAAACATTCATGCAAGACTCCCACAGCCATACCTTTGCCCAGGTGGCTCCCTGGCCAGGAGGCCTTGCCCGCTCCCCTCTGCCCACCTGGGTTTTATCCAACCTGTGATGAAGTTCTCTAACTAAAGGGTATAGGTTGTATTTGGTCAACATGCATGTTCTGTTTAGTCCACAGTGTCTGATATTTTTGAGTTTTAAATCAATTGCCAACATTTAAAGATGTGAAATTTCAAAATGTCACCGACAAAACTGTAGATGTCGGTCTTCTCTTACAAATCCAAAGGCCCAGTGGTTGCTGTCCGCCTTGGCAGGACCCACACTCCCCATGTTGCCACAGTGTCCGCCATCTCTGTGACTGCCTCAGCCAGGGCTTCCTGTGCGGCACCTGGCAGAACACAGGACACGACACATCTCCCAAGGGCGCCTCAGAACACGGCGTACAGTAGGGACAACAAAGACCCAATGCCCCGTGTGCCCAGGATCTCCTGTTGCTATTTGCTTCCCTGCAAGACCCCGAGCAGGGAAAGGACGGTGCTCTTCAGTCCTGGGTCCTCTCCCCTGCAGGGCAGGGCACACCGGCCGCGGACACGGGTGAGCCTTCAGGGCTGTGTCCACATTCTCACAACAATACCTGATCTTTGCTTCAGGGGCTGTGTCTTCTGGAGGCCAGTCAAAGCAAAAGCCGGGATCCTGCCATCTTTCCGTCTTTGATAAAAGCGGCAGAATTTCCGGGCCAGCCTACAGACACTGATCCCCAGGACTTTTGTTAAACTGAAAAGGAGAAATTCGGCATCAAGAACTGACAACGCCAAGGTTTCCTCGATGCCCGCCTGCATGAGGCCTGCCCTCTTTGAAGCCGGTAGCCAACTCTTCCCTTTTTCTGTGTTTTCAAGGTCAGAGTCACATTGGCAGGAAGGGTTCTCTTTGTTCTCCTGCCTCTGGCTTACCACAAACACAGTCACAGTCCCCGACGGCCAGGTCCTCAGCAGGGCAGTGGCGGAGGAGGCCCTCCCTACTCCTGCTCGAGCAGAGAGACAAGGTGGGCCCCAGGAGCCCTGTTTCCTGGGATACGGGGTCTCTATGGGCCTGGCCTCCCTGGACCTGGGAATGTCACCTCTGGTCCTCAGTGTGGATGCTCAATAAAGGCTGGTCAGAGAGGAACAGCTGACAGCCCCCAGAGTAGGTGCCCCCAGGGGGGAAGAACCTGCTTGGAGGATGGGATGGGCTGGGAGGATGGGCTTGGCCTGGTTCTGCCCCTCACTGGTTGGTGATGTGACTTCAGGTTACTTGGCCCCCTTCTCTGAGCTTTGGTTTTCGAACAGGGAAATAAATACCCGATCTGAGACAATCAGCCTCCTAAAGGGCCCTGGAGGAGCTCTGTCAGTCATGCAGTGCCATGCCACAGTTAATTATTCCAGAGCCCGGCGTAGCACCCACACGCAGTTGGGGCTAGAGGCATCGTTCATGGTGCAAACATTTACCGAGTCCCTGCGCTGCGCCAGGCTGTGTGGAAAGTGCCAGAGGCCCAGAATGAAGGCCTGAGCCCTGTGCACGGTAGGTCTGTCCTTCAGTGGAGCACAGAGACAACTGTCATGCTGTGAGAACTGCCAGGAAGCAAGCGCAGAATGCTGTGAGGACCACAGGGGTGTCCTGGGCTCTACAAAGTGGGAGTAAGGGACCCAGGTTGCACAAAAGCCCCACCTCTTGGTTGCTGGGCAACGGAGGCTAGAGTTGGGGCTATAGGGTATGCCTGCCACTCCCCCCATTTCCCAAGAGCCCAGTTTAAAGAGAGTTGTCAGCCTTGGGGAGCAGCCCAGTTCTGTGAAGTTGCCCTTGTGTGTATGCACACCTGTGCTGTGTGTATCTGGACATCAGTGCTGCAGGACTAACAGTGACCCAGCACTTGTATGGCCAGACTCCTGGCCATGCCTTTAGCACACACTGTTAGTGACTCCCACAATAATCTAGACTCACAGGCCTCCACCTCAGGGAGGTGATACCACCCCATCCCCAACAGGTAATGGTCACCAGAGCCTGGACAGTCACACTGCCCAGTGTTCCCATTCTGCCTGTGCCCATGCACCCTGGGTCAAGTCACCAAACCGCACGGCACCTGGCTTCCCCATCTCCCAGGTCACTGTGAGCACTGAAGAGACAAAGCGCCCGGCATGGGGGGAGTGTGCATCTTCATGCCCATCCTCTGCCTAATCCAGCCCAACCTGTGCTCACCCCGCGCTCTCCGGCTCTCCTGGCCTGCTGCTCTGCCCCTCTGAACCACTTTACTGCCCACTCCCCTAAGGCTCTGAACCCTTTCCTGCCTCCCAGAGCAGCCTCACGCCCCAAAAGGACAGAATCATTCTCAGCCTCTGAGCACTGGGCTCGCTCAGGGGATACCCTCTGCCTAACCGCCCATCTCTCCCCTTTGCCATCTGATGAACTCATCCGCTTTTGAGCCTCAGTGCCTGCCACTTCGGTGAAGCCCTCCCAGGTTCCTTGAGAGCAGGCCCAACCCCGGCCCGCCCCCAAGCAGAGAAGTGCAGAAAAGAGGGGGCAAGGCCCATGACTCCGTGTGTGTCCCTGGGTATACTCCTTCCTCATTCTTGGCCTCAGTTTCCCCTCCTCTGGAGGAATCTCTATGCTTCTCATTCCAAAGCCCTATCAATGAGCTTGGTCACGTGCTCTACTGCGGGGCTGGGGGGAGCCTCCAGGTTCACTGAGGTTCTGGAGAACTGGGGAGGCACAAACACTGCCTTGTTCTACCCGGGACAGGAGGACAGGTACAGCTCGAGAGGCCCTCACGTGGCCTCACTTGCTACAGGGAGCAGACCCAATACTGAAGCACAGAGAATATGGAGCAAAGGGGAGTTCCCCTGGGATTGAGGCGGGGATCAGGGCTGGCTTCATGCAGAAGGAGCTAGGCCTTCCAAGCAGGAAGCACAGAGGGAAGAGAAGGAAGCATTCCAGACAGAGGAAACAACGTGAGACCGGGAAATCCACAGCACGGTAATGGCTCACATATCTCAAGTGCCACTGCCCCCCTCTCAAGGTGCTCAGCTAAGCATCCAGCTACAAATCTCATTTATTCCTCTCGACAGCCCTTCAAGATAGGAATTGCTAATATCCCCATTTTACAGAGTTAGGCAAGTTTCCCAAAGTCACAGGGCTAATTGGTGGCAGAGATGGGATTTGAACCCAGGCATGCTGGCTGCATCTGTGTGAGTAAACAGGGATGAGGAGGGCACGGGGGCTCAGGGGAGTGGGGCTAAGAAGCTGTGGGCTCCCAGGAGACTCATTAAGACCTTGGAAGTCAGACTTCGTTTTCTTGAACAGCACCCAACCCGGTCCAGTGTTGCTGATGAAATCCCGTGAGGTGACCCCACCCACACATGGGGCAGGGGAGGGGGGCATGCAGGCCCATGGGGACCCAGTGCTGCACTTCCTTTGCAGGATCTGCCTGAAGGGTGCACGGAGCTGCTGGTAATGAGTGAGCGAGCAGGGGAGGGAGCTGGAGGAGTGTAGCCAGTCAGGAGCCGCGGGCCGTCAGCGGCCACACCGACAGGCTGGTGCAGAGCTGTTGCCAGGGCAGCCCGGAGAGTCTGCTTCACAGGCAGAGTGATTTAGAACTGGTTGCTCTGTCTGGGTCACCAGCTTGGGGGGGTTGGTGCTTGGCCCTTCTGAAACCTCAACACAAAATATCAGAAGCTGGCAGGGGGTTGGGGGGGTGGCAGGGTGTGGGCACTGGCACAAAAGACCATCAAAACAGAAAGCATGGGCACATCTCACATGTTGGGAACAAGCTCCTTGTCACACAACACAACCCAAGCAGGTTCGATGGCTGTGGGCTTTGAGGCTTCTGGGCCAGAAGTTCCAACAACCCAGGCTCAATGTAGGACACCCACCACTAAGTGGTACCTGCCCCTCCATGGAGGGGCCCGGACCTGCAGCACTGGTAGCCATGGGACTGGAAGGGGAGAGGAGAGAAGGGCGGTGGAGGGCGGGTGGAGCTAAGGGGAGAATGATACGAGGCAGGCAGGACCCTGACTGGACTCTTCAGTGCCCAGCTCCTGGCTGCCACAGGACAGGGTCAGACAAGGTAGCTAGAATAACTGGGTAGGGAGGAGCTACCACGCCTGGATAGGCAGGGTGATGTTCAGAAAGCCCAGGGTACTGCTAAGTTGTATGTCGGTCACACTGAAACATACGATGGTAAATGACCTGCAGTGTAATAAACGTGTGAAACTTAGGTGACTCCACCCAAGGCCGGATCTGCAGGTGCCCTAATCAGGATCCCAAAGCACCAGAGGTAGCGAACCCATGAAACAGCTTTTAGTACTCGTACAACTGCACTTGATAGGATGCAGTGTTTTCCTCTCTTAAAAATGTTTCCACTGGTGCAGTGAGTGGTCTCAAATGTGACCAGGCCCAAGAGACCACAGGGCACTGCCGTCCTGTCTGAACCTGCCCTAAGAGGTAGGCTTAGCAAGCCAACCCTTCGCAAGTGGCCTGTGGGGTCCAGAATTGTTTGCCCTAAGTCCCACCGCTCAATGGGAGACCCTGGCCCCCAAGCCAATATTAAGAGGTTAGTGGTTGCTGCCATGAGAAACTGCCATCTCCTAGGAGTGAACCAATGGTGCAAGGTGCTTCTCCAGGGTGGAAGGACAAAGTGGGAGGCTGCCCCGGCTTTGGAGAGGCCATGGGCTGCCTTTCTGAGAGCTTCCTGAAATGTGTGTGCACAGGGCAGAGCCTTCGATGCAATCCTTCCTGGTAGCTAGGGGCAAAGGAGACAGAGTCTCACCGACTGCCCACCATTAGATTACAGAGGTTTACAGAAGGAACACGACCAGAGCTAAGCAGCCACCCTAACATAGGAGGGACAGAAAACAGGGATGACAAATCAGGAACACACAGTGACAAGTCACCAGGCTTTCTGGTGAGTGGCCCAGGTTCCCCAGGTTGGTCAAAGACCAGTGGAAGGCACGGGGATAGCCCACTGTCTACCTGCAAACAACGAAGCACCTGTGAAAACTAGCAGGTACCCGGGGTGCCCAAGTTGGGGTAGAAATTGAGGGACGTAAGACCCTGGAATCCATCCATTGCCCAGGTGGAGGAAAAACTGGGATGAGCCTTGACCCAGTTCCTTCTGCTACACCTATGCCGGGGCTCACATGTCATGTGGCCTGAGTCTGCCACCATGGAGGGACAGGGGCTGCCTATGAGGAGACCCAAGATTTGTACCCAGAGTCAGAGCTGTTGTGGTGACCAGGGTCAGAGTCGTGAGTGGGTCCCACATGCCTGACTTTCTCTCTGAAGGAGGGGCTGATACTGGAGGAGCAGGAGAAAGACCAGAAATCTGACCTCAGGGCACCAACTCCAGGATGTCAGTTGTGTCCCCCTCTGGGAACACACAGAAGGGCTGGGGCAGGGCTGGATCCCCTCTATACCCTCGGGGAACCCCACAGGTGATGTCCTGCTGTTTATCTGAAGAACTAAGCAGAATTCTTTTGGATGTGGAGTCTAAGCAGGACAAAGGGCTCTCAGCTAGGGCTCTTCAACCAGATGAAATAAACACTCAGCCTCTTGACAGGGGGCTGTGATTTTGGAGAGGAACAGGGCAGAGCCAATCTGATCTGAGTTTGGGCAGAAACTGGCTTTCAGCCACCAGCAGCAGCAAAGCACTCAGGCTGAGCGCCTACCTTGTCTGGAGCTCAGCTGCCCACCTGGCTCTGCCCTACCAGCGTCTCTACGGGAACTGCAAGGTCTGGTTTCCCAGGCTGGAGCAAGCAATGGTACATCCAGCTCCAAGGTCCCCCGGCAATCTGATAACCCGGCACTCCCCCACCACCACCGTCCCTCCAGTGCACAGGACCCTTCCAGCAAGGGGAGAATCCAGAGCTGCTGGCTGGGGGTCTCGATGCTTGAGTGGATCTCGGAATCACCAGGGCCTTGTTATGAATACAGGCTCTGGGGCCAACCCTAGATCCGTGAATCTGACCCCTCGGTGGGGCTCTGGATTCTTTCTGCCAGGTTCCCATGGCGCCATGATCCTCGGCTACATCCAATAACCAAGAGAGGTGAAATGACCTCTGATGCCGCCTACTGCCTCCTCCCCAGGGCCTACAGGAATGCCTGGTGGCTCCCTATCTCCCAGTGAACTTCCTAAAGCCCCTGGAAGTCCACAGGTCCCTCAGCACCTTCAGCTGGCCACACCACCCATCTCTGCAGGCAGTCGCAGGCCCCACTGATGACAGGCCAGCTGGGAAGAATGGCAAGGAATAAACCAATCCACTTCATCGGCGAGAAGCTTGCTATTAACAGAGCTCTTTCAAAGAGGAGTCATTAGTAACTTGTGTTTTGATCATCAGAAACTTAGCCAGGTCGTGTTGACTTAAGAGGAAGCAAAACTCCAGTAAGGCAGCCAGGCCTAGCTCTGGCTTGGCAGCCCCAAACCCTGGGTCCTGTGCCTCCCCAGATCAGGAGGCTCTTGGGCAGCCCTCTGCGAAGCTCAGCCCCAAAGGAGTGAAGCCCAGCACTGGCTGCAGAGACTCCCGCAGGGCGGCAGGTGCCAAGGCCAGCTCCCTGAAGCAGGTGGGCATGCACCTTGGCTTGGAGTTCCACAGGTCTGGGTTCAAATCCGGGCTCTTGTCATTTAAAGGCTATATGATCTTGGGCAAGTCTCTTAACCATCTTCAGTGTGGTTTTCCTCTCCTGTAAAGTAAGGAAGCATCTACTTCCTAGGATTACTGGCAGGGTGACAATCACAGGGGTCTTCCTTTAGCCCCTCACTCCCAGACCCATTTGGGTCTGCAAGTTCCTCCAGTGGCCTCAAAGGCTCTTCCCTGAGAGCTCAGCTCACTCCTTTCATCCTCAGGGAGGCTGTCCCCACTAAGCCCGCACATCAAACCCTCCAGGTCTGGGCTCTCACTACTGCCAAGACACGTGCGCAAACTGCAATTACACATTTACCTGTGGGACGATTCCTTTCAGCCTGTCTCCTCCACAAGGGAGGGGCCAGGCCGGTTCTGCTCAGCACCTCCCACACTAGCACGGTGCCTGGCACAGAGGGGGCCCCCTCCTCAGGACTAGACCATTAGAGTTCCCTGTCCCATTGCTGGCCCCAGACTTAACCACTCAGGAGCTCCCACTTACACCCCTACAACAGTCAAGTCGATGCCCTGCCCTAAAAGGGCCCTCTCAGGCCACCTGGCACCTTCGGAACCTCAATGCCAATGGCTGCTTCCTGGGCCCCGGCCTCACACGGTTCTCCAGATTTCTTGTAGTAACACCTTCTCGGAGCTTCGGAAGCAAGTCAAAGTCATTGCCAACTATTTTCTCCCATTAATTTCACAATGCATTTGCTATTTTCCCTCCATAATGACTCATTTAGCAGCCACAGAGCAATTAGGCAGACCACAGAGTATCGATTTTCTAAGTGGGAGAAATGTCCGCACAAACACCTTTTCATGTCTGTCTTGGGCTGTCTCCTGCTACGTGATGGGGTGGCCCTGCTAGGGCTGGGCCGGATATGCTGGCAGGATTCGGGGGTCTCAAACAGAAGCTCAAAAGCATGAAGTGTGCAAGTGTGAGAGTGTGTGCGTGCACGGGAGATGACAGGATGAAATGATCACATGACACACAGGATCCCATGCAGACTCCAGAGCCCTAGGAGGCCAGAGCCGTTAGCACACCCTTTTTAAAGATCAGGAGACAAAGGCTCAGAGATCCGGGGGCTCGCCTGGATCGCAAAGGAAGCTAGGGGGCCAGACCCAGACCTAGGTCCACGAGCCGGCAAAAAATTCTGTTCATTAGGTGGGTGTGTCACTGGGGGGCAACACAGTCCCTTCCGTGTGGGACGCAAGGAGACTCCTGAGACATAACACAGATGGTCTAGGTCCTGATGTCACCCCAAGCCTAAATGTAGCCTCCAAACCTAGCTGCTGTAAAGAGGTTCACCCCAGGCTGCCCTTGGCCACCCACCAGGCCTGGGCAGTGGCTCACAGAAAGGCCTGTAGAAAGACAGAACAGCGGGACACCCCCTGCCCTCTGCCTCCTCCAACTTTCCCACAAGACAAGTGCCTACCCACCCTATACAAAGTGAGGGGAGAAAAAAAGGGTGAGTCAAGAATGGTTGGATGAGCAGGACATCTGTAGTTTAACACCCCCTATCTGTGTAGGGCTCCGAAACCAGCCTTTGCAGCTGGGATACTATTGAACAGGGGGTTAGCTTACCTACTTTCAACCTCCAGAAATTTATTCTTAGCAAGCCGGGATCGGAGCTATAGAAGCAACAGGCCCTTAAAGTCCTAAGGAACATGCCAGCCAATGTACTGACCTTTACCCAAGGAGTAAATGGTTTCTTGGTGGCCAAGAAAATGAACTGAAAATGCAGCTAGCAGATGTTGGTTTAAATGCCAACTCTGCCACCTTCTATGTGGGTGAGATAATTACCCTTTCCAAGCCTCAGTTTCTTTATCTGTAAAACGGGATGATCCCTGTCCTGCCACCTGCCCAACTGGTTGGAGGGCCAAGTGGTAAATGATAACGTGCCGTATAAATGCTGGCTAGGGAATCTCAACAAAGAGGAAGGTTTCCAAGAGCCGGCACTGTCCAGCGGGGGCCTGGGCACCTCCCCACCACCAGAGATGTGCACGCAGCGACACCTCCCCAGGCTACCTGAAAAAGGGGCTAAGTCTCCACAACAGCTGATCACACTTCAGAGAAGAAGAGCTTATGGGACCCACCACACGAAATGGCAGAATACAGAATCCCAAGCCGTCCTGTGCCTGATGCCCCACGTGTGGGCGCTGGAAGAAAGCAGCCTGTACTACCAGCCCTGCCCAGTGGGGGGGCTACAAGGACTGCCCCCCTCCAACCCAGGGCCCTCTCCTCTCTCTGGGGAGCTCATGCCAGGAAAGGCCAAGGAGTCCAGGAATCGCCAGCTCCCTGGAAGAGCTCCGGCAAGCCCATCCATAATGGTGCAGACATTGCTCCCAGCAAGGACAGAGCTTTATTAATTATTCAGGGAACGATGCAATTATGCAAATCAGTGGGCAGCCTCTGCCCCATGGCTGCCTTCTACAGGAGTCCAGTGGGGGATGGGATGCCCAGAGCCCAAGCTGCTGGGTCCCAGGAGGGAGCCCCCCAGCCCACAAAAGGGGGAATAAGCCCCCCGCCCCCTGCCCCGCCTGGCTCTGGGCCCACAGAGGGCTCAGTCCAGGGCCAGGCTCCATCCCCCACACAGGAGAGATGTCATCTCTTTGAGGAATGGTTCTGAGGATCTGGGATGCCTTATTCCTGAAAAACATACCCCAACACCTGTTGCTGGGCCAGCAATGCCATCATTCAAGACTTAAGTCCTGTAGGTTCTAAAAGTATGGAATACTCCCCAAGTCTTCCCTTTAAAAACACACTTCTGCTGTGGCTGATGTGGCTCAGTGGATTGAGTGCTGGCCTGAGAACCAAAGGGTCACCGGTTCAATTTCCAGTTGGGGCACATGCCTGGGGTGCAGGCCAGGTCCCTAGTTGGGGAAATACAAGAGGCAACCACATACTGATGTTTCTCTCCTTCTCTTCCTCCTTTCCACTCTCTCTAAAAATAAATAAATAAATAAAATCTTTTTTTTAAAAATCACACTTCTAAGGACAGGTAACACTTCAAATTAGCATTTACCAAAGAATGTTCCGCAGAGCACTACTGTTCCACAGATGCCGACAGCTGCTCCTGGGATAGGGTTGAGGTGGGGGGGACAGGAGGCCCTGGCCTAAATGAGGTAAGACTGCAGGGCCCCTCACGGCCTTCAACATCCAGATCACAGAGTGACTCCCCAGATGAGGGTGCTTACCCACCCGTGGAGGCAAACACCTGGCCTCACCTCCAGGGACCTCAGGAACAGAGTCTGAGAAACTGTGGGCAGACTGCTTGCCACCGCCCGTCAGTTCCCTTGGAGTAGGTTTCACTACTCTCTTAAAGAACCAAGTGTGGACCTCCCGTGCGTAGGGCAACTGGACAAGGCCCCCTCGGGCAGGCCAGACGCCTGGCCACAGCATTGCCACTGCCCACGGCATTGCCACTGCCCACACCCGCTTCCAGCTCCCTCCCCAAGGCCCAGTAGTTACCCGTATGCCCAGCACCATCTCAGGTCCACAGAGGGTGTGTCATCAGGGAGACCGGCTGCATGACTGGCGACCCTCAGCCAGTCTTGCTGGACATCTCAGCACCAGGCTCCCCCACGCTCCCACAGGTCCAGACAAGGGCTGGTCTGGGGGGTGCCTGACGCCCATCATCACTGTTTCCTCATTACCCTCCTGTGCAGTGATAAAAGCGTCCTCTGCAAACTGACCTGAAGAGGAAGGGGAGACGCTAGCCTACCCACGACCGCTTCTGCCAGCCCCACCTCAACCAGCATCACAAATCAGTAGATCCACGTGCAGCCACAGTGCATCAACTCTGCCGAGAAGAAGAGAGATGTGGGGGCCCAGGACCCTGGGGGAGCCCACAGAGGAGGATGCTTATAATCGTTGTCAACTACAAATGTGGGGGGGGGGGGCAGTCACCGAGCCAGTCCTGCTCAGCCCTCCTGAGGCCAGGAGGAAGGCTCACCTCCACAGCCACCCGTACCGCCTCAGGACTTCAGCCCCAACAGGAGCCTCCTGCAGGGCTCTGGGTGGCCCTGGGACACTCCTCCACCCCGCTGACAGCTGTTATGTTCTCTCAGGTGGGAGAGCGCAAAAGAATCTGGAAAGATTTAGATGCAGCCCCATCTGTACTGTCCGACTCAGGGCAGGTGGCTCTGACCTGGCGGAGCCTCGGTTTCCGCACCCGCAAAACAGGGAGAAGGCGGCCCTGCCAGCAGCGAAGAGCACGGACTTGGGAGCCAGGCCGCTTGGGGCTGGACCCTAGGTCTGCCACTCCGGCTATGCGTCTCCGGTTTCCTGACTGTGAGCCAGGGATGACAACTGTGCATGGCACACGGGCTTCTGTAAGGATGGAGTGAGCCCCTCCCAGTGACGTGCTGAGAGCAGGCCTGGCCCACAGGGTGCGCTTATCCTGTTCGCCATGACGCTAGAGAGGGCTCTGGCTTTGGGTCCATAGAGACCTGGAGTCTAAATTCATGAGGGTAATCCCCAGTAAGTGATTTCACCCCTCCAAGGCCAGTTTTGTCACCTGTGTGAGGAGTCAGGAGGATCAGAGAAGACGTATGTACGACACACAGTGCCTGGCACCGGAGACATTTCCGACACGGCAGTAGTTTATTATTGTTATTATTGACAGAGCATGTCTGTAAAACAAGGCGTATGAACAGATGTGTGGTTGATCGCAGGGCTTTTCTATAATAAAGCCAGACCGCCTGGGTTTGAGTCCCAGCTCAGCCACCTATGAGCTGTATGACTTGGGCCCGTTGCTCAGTCTGTCTGCACCTCACTCTTCTCTGCAAAATGCGGGCAGTAACAGCCCCTACCTTCACGGTGCTGCTGTAGGGATGAAATGAGAACACGAACCAAAAGGTGCCAAGCGTGGAGCCTGGCCCATCACGAGTGGCCAATCAAGGGCACGGAGGGCTGCCCCGGCACCAAGGGAGGCCTGCCGCGTGAAGAGCGCCAAGATGAAAAGCATCCCGTCCACCCGCTGCTGTGGCTCCATTCTACCACAGCTCCGGGAGCTGCGTGACCTGAAGGTGGTACGGAAAGACTGGGTGCATCACCCTGTGCTGGCTGCTTTGCTTCCGGGAACTCTGGAATCCTGGCTCCCAAAATCTTAGTTTTGGTTTTTGTTTTCTTGACATGGAAAAACTGAGGCTCAGAGAGAAGCAGTTGGTGGAGCTGGGCCTTAGACTGGCTCTCGGTGACTGTCACATCTCAGCAGGTGGCATTGTGGGGATGGGCTCTGAGTAAGGCAGTCATGGATTCAAATTCTAGTCCTATGCCCCGTGGCCGAGACTCCCCGTCTCCCTGCCCCACCCTCCTCCCCAAGTCCTCAGCAGGTACCTGGCCTCCTCAGTTGGGAGGGCAGCCCACCCCACCTGGCCTGGTCTCTCCCGCTGGCCTCAGCATAGACGGCCACTCTCACTCCTGAGCCAAGGCCCTCTAGGCCGTGTGGGAATACCTCATCTCCCAGGTAGGGGCTGAGGGCGCCAGGTCCGGCCCCAAAACGCAGGCTAGCCCCGTTCTCCAGGCTTTCACTCAGTGGCACCGGGCTTGAACGGCAGTACCGCCACTCACTTGGTCCTGGTAAGCGACTACACCTCTCTGACCCTCGGTTTCCCCTCTTGTAATCGGGAGACAGCGAGAAGAGTGGGCCTTGTTGGCACAGGTGGGCAAGTGCTGGACCTGAAGCTAGCAGACAAGTTCCAGCTCCAGGTCTGCCCCTTCACCTCTCTGAGCCTCACCCACCTCACCTCTAAAATGCAGGTCACAGCCGTAAGTGACCTAACGGCTCCAAGCACCCTTGGGAGACCTGGAGCACCTTTTCCAGTGGGGAGCCACATGCAAGCACTAGAGGCGGTTCCCGGCACTCCTCGAAGATGGGGAAGGTTAGTTTTAAAAGGCACCACAACCCATTCCCTGCTGGCGGAAATGCGAACTGGCGCGGCTGCTACAGAAAACAGTGTGGAGAGGCCTCAAAAAACTAAGGATAGAGCCACCATATGATCCAGCGACCCTCCTCTCGGTATCTACTCAAAAACTTTGAAAACATTTACTCGCAAGGATATTTTCACCCCTATGTTCATTACAGCATTATTCACAGTGGCCAAGCCATGGAAACAACGAAGTGCTCTCTGATAGGTGATTGGTTAAAGGACATGTGGTACACGCACACAATGGAATACTACTCCGCCATAAGAGAAGGTGAAATACTGCCACTTGTGACCTTGTGAATATCACGCTAAGTGAAATAAGCCAGTCAGAAAAAGGTAAGAACCATACATAGGGTATAAAACAGAAATTCATAGTCACAGACAACAACATAGTGGTTACCAGGGGGAAGGAGGGCTGGGGAGTAGTAAAGGGCAAAGGGGGCCAAATATATGGTGATGGAAGACATGCTGACTTTGGGTGGTGAGTACACAATGCAATATACGGGTCATGTATCATAGACGTGTACACTTGAAACGTATATAATCTTATTAAGCAATGTCGCCCCAATAAATTTAATTTTAAAAATGTGTTTAAAGGCACCACAACCATAAAAGGAAAGGGTCCATATGCTAAGGTGGGGTGGGGGGTAGTGTGGAACACCAACCAGGGAATGGATTGCCTGGTCATGGGGCCCCCCCAATGTGTGACTTTGAGCCAGCCACATTCCCTCTTAGAGTTTGTTTCTACATCTGTGAAATGGAAACTAAAACCCCTCTCACTATAAGAAGCCATTAAGGACATGGCGTGGGCAGTGCCTAGGCTAGTTGCGGGCCCACAGCTACGGCGCAATTCCTGCCCCTCTGCAAATAAACTTTGGACTAGATCTCAAACTCTAGGGATATTCGATCACTCCACCAGAGTCTAATCTGGAAGGTCTAGGGTGGGGCCCAAGAATCTGCATTTTACCAGGTGTCCCAGGCAATCCCTCCTCATATGGTCCTGTCAGGATGAAGGGTCAGTCCCACTGGGCTGGGCTGCTCAGTCCTGCTCAGAAGCCAGCCCCTCCGCTTCCGAGACAAACGTGGGGGTGCGATCAGAGGCAATTCCGGAGCTGAGTGTCCTGTAAGATCTGGGGAAGGTGGAAAGGGGGAAGACAGCAGGAAGGGGAATAAGGGGCACAGTGGGCGGGGCTGTGAACAATCCATTGAACAATCTATTAATCAATCCCCTTCACTGGAAACAGGAATTGTTAAGGCCTCACACATCCTTCACGTGCTAACAGTCTGCAGCTGCAATACAGCGCTTTGATTACAAATGTCAGAAAGACAGAGCATGAAATTAACTTCCCCTTAGTCAGTGTGCACAGGGAGCCGCGCACTAATTCACTGCCCTCATACGGAACCCCCCACGATACCGTCGCATTAAATCAGGGCCCGTGCCACCAGGGTGGCATCTCTATCTCTGCCCACTGCTCTCTTTTACAATCATGTCTGGCCTGCAAATGAGGGCCCCAAGGGTGCCAGAAAGGTCAGGGCGACAGGCAGTTCCAAGGGTTAACTGGGCAGTGGCCAGAGTCGGCTGGAACAGGGGCCAAAGAGGGGGCATCTCCCATGGGGGCTGCCCACTGGGAGAGAAGTGGGGGTCACTGCGACAAGGATGAACTCACCCCACAGAGCACCTGACGCGGGGAAATGTACACGCCCACTCTCCAGCCGGGCCAGTTCCTGCGCCACTGGCCCCGCGAGAGAGGAGGGAAAGCTGAGACTCGGAGGCTTTTCCAAGGCCGTCCCACAGAACAGAGCCCGGCCCAGGGCGCAAGGTCCTGCAAATCCCGAACTCCGATGGCTCTGACTTGGCCTACGGTAGGCAGTCAGGGACAAGTGGCAGCACTGGGGGGACAGCGGGAGGGCAGGGATGGCAAAGCCCTGCTCAGGCTGCCTTTGGGAGAACCTTTAAGGAATTCTTGAGGCTGCTCTCCGACCCCTCCCCTCACACAGCCCAGAAGCACTCTCACGGGGCAAACCCTGAGTGCCTCCTCAAGGCAAAGGTTAGAGCCTCCAACCAGCCTGCCCAGGCCGCCGCCACTAGCTGGCTCTCGGAGCCAGGCGCTTGCAGGCCTCCTGAGTGGGTGTGAGTGGGGGTATCGGGGAGGCCCTATTCTTGGCAAACCCAGAGAATCGAGCTTGCCCTCCAGCCTTGGGGTCACTTCTTACCACTCCCTAAATGTCCAGGGTATTGCCAAGGACTCCTGCAGGTGGGGAATCCTATCTCCCTCTCCTTCCCCTGGGTCCTCACCCCTCCATCTACCTGCCTGGCTTAGAGAGGAGACCCCCTGGTACACGACTGGTAGCTTCCACGAGGACCTGCCTTCCAAATGCCAAGGAAGGTTCTTACAAGTGCACGCCCAGGTGGCAGGCAGTGTGGCTCACAGACAAGACTGTGTGGGGAACCAAGGCTGTGCGCCACCCACAGGCTCATACCCGCACATGCCCACAGAGGACAGAGGTGCCCTGTATCTCAGGAAACGATGGTATCACAGGCCACCTTTCCAGGCACCTCCAGCTGGGAAGGGAAACTTCCACCTCATTTCTATGACAATAATCTCCTGGGGCTTTCGGTCAGTCCTTTGAGGTAGGTGGGCAGGCAGGATCACAGGTGACCCCACACTGAGCGCTGAGAGGGTGCACAGGGAGGAGGGAGCTGGCCCCTGGCAGAGACTGAGCCTTTCCAGGCACTGCCTCAGGCGTTGGGGGAGGTGGGGGAACACAACAGAAGGTCTGTAGGCAGCAGCCCAAAGGCCCCTAGAAGAATTAGGAAAGGGGTTAGTTCCACTGAAAGAGTGGCCAGTCCCTGCCCCAGCCTAGGCCTTGATTTAGCGTGTCACCTGGCTGCTAGGAGGTCTCAGAGAATGGTGGGGGGGGGCGGGGGGGGGCGCAGTGGAGAGAGAGGTGAGGGAGAGGTGGTACAGCCTCGCCTCAGTCCAGGCTTGCTATTCACAGCTACTCACGCGCCCCACCCCCAGGTGGGAACCAGGCCCAGGCCAGTCCTCAGAGAACACCAGAGGTTCTTCATGCAGAAGGCGCTTCTTCACTCACCCGTAGCCAATCACCACGAGGGAGTGGGCGGGCAGCTCAGAGCAGGGAAGAAGCTAAGTGTGCTCTGCCACCTGGGAAGGAGCCACCAAGCCAGCTGGGGGGGTGGGGGGGGAGCTGGGTGTTTTCCTTCTTGCCTGTTCAGTCTCCCTATGATCTCTTCTGTGGCCTTCTAAAATAGCCATTAATTAGAGCCTGGTAATTAACTTTTTGCTTCAAGTAATATTTTGCAAAGGAATTCCATTAAAGAGTCGATTTGCATATCCTCAGACATGGGGCCTGGAAATAGGCTGGGTGACTTGGGGAGAATGTGATGGGCCCCATGGCACCCTCAGGCCTGGCACCCCAGGCCTGGGCTCTGCTGGAACCTAAAGGCAAAAGGGAATTAAGAGAGTTGCTGTCCTGGTGGCCCAGGTATATGCTGAGCGAGCCCTGGAAGGTTCTCCCCAAGAAGGTGGGTGGTTTGTTCACAAAACTGGCCAGCTCAGTGGCCACACACCCAGACAGAAACTGCACACAGATACGCATGTGTGAGAGCTCAAACACAGAACATACTATACACATGTGTACATACTATACACATAAGAAAACAGACAATAATAATGACACTTGACACTTATTGAGCACTTATTAGGTTGAACCACACGTCCACATTCAACATATAAAACAGCCACTTCATATGGTCCAACCTACCATGAAGTGCCAAGCACTGTTCCAAATGCTTTACATGTGATTACTCATTTCAAATGCACAGACATGTACAGGACATTTACATATAATGCACACACGCGCTCACAAGGGCAGTTGTGCACTTGCAAGACATACGCATCTACGGATACTTGTATGAAGAAATGCTTCTCTAGCCTTTGAAACTCCAGCCTGAAGCTGATCACATTCTCACTAGCTAATTTCCACCATTCCTAAAAATACTGCCCGGCTCGCATTTCTGGAAGATACACGAGGGAGCCGCAGATCTAAAAGAAGGGTGATAAAAATGAGAAGGCAAAAACTAAATTGGTTCTTCTCTACGTCCGAGTCAGGTTCTGTGGCTTTCCCCTCCCTCCCTCCCTCCCCCCCTCCCTCCCCCCCTCCCGTCTGGAGGCGGGGCTCAGAATCAGAGGCTCTGTGGTGTGCGGGGCTCCAGTCAGCCCTGCCGCCAAGGGTGCCCATAGGGCTCCAAGTACAATGCTGCAGGTGGGTGGTGACCTGATGGCAAGGCGTGGCTTCTGTGATGGTCCCACCTCCATGCCTTTGACTGTGTGCCTCGGTTTCCCTGAATCTAACAGTCCCTTCGCTGCCCACCTATCCTGGAGTGCAGAAGACCTCTCTGAGTACTGTGTAAATACCAGCCCTCCTTATAATAATTATCGGATTAAGAATTAAATCTGATTCCCTCATGGGGAGGAGGGGAGGGAGAGAGGGGAGAGCCGGGGAGCCTTCCTTGTAGATAATTAATGAGTCCTCTGCCACACCTCTTGGAAGGCAGAGGCCCATTTAACAAAGATCCACCTACATGGGGCCTCTCAGAGCAGAGGGAAAGCCACACAAAGCAACCAAGAACCCTTTAAGGGGCTTGGCAGAATGTTCAGAAGGCAAAGGACAGGGACAGACAAGACTCCAAAGAAAAACCACTGGTGGTCATTAAACTCGGAAAACAATATTCACTAACTAATAAGCAAAGAAATGCGAATAACAAAGAAATACCATTTTCCTGCCTATTCAAATGATAAAGAGTCAATGATGACACCTCATATTCTTAAGGGTGCGAGGAAACAGGTGAGCACTCTTAAAAATCATGTGGGGAGTGTAAATTATTATAGGTTTTTGGTGGGGGACATTTCTATCAAAAACCGCAAACTGTTTCTATTCTTCAACTTAATAATTTCCTTTCTAAGTAAGACTTTATCCTAAGGAAACAATCAGAGATATAGACAAAGATAAATATTCAAGCATCTAAATATCAGCACCATTTTTAATAAAAGCTAGATAACAGAATGCCTAAATGATTAAAAACAAGTATGATCTAACATGAGACAGAACTTTTAAAATCGATTTTTAAAAGACATAGAGAAGAGGTTTGTTTGCTTCTGCAAGTGTAGAAAGAAACCAAAGGTCACTCTGCCCAGCTCTTTCTTGTGTTTAAGGTAATAACGACCCTCTGTACAGCTCTTTTCACCTTACAAGGGACAGCAGCATTTACTCTCTTTCCTGAACCTCACAATCCGACCTCATGATTCCTTATTTTTATTCCCATGTTTTTGATGGGAAAACTGAGGTTTACAGAAATGAAGTGACTTTTCCCTCCCAGTATTAGCTGTATCACTTATTGAAAACCAGCTACATGCTAGTCTAGCCTCTTCTGCATGTTAATACGTACTGAATAAAATTTTAGAAACATTTAAGAAATGTGCAAACATGGTATTAGTTGCTAAGGAAACAGCACTGAGCAGGACAGACATTTCCTATTAAATACATGCTGAATATTTTGTTGTCCCCTCTAACGCCATCAGGCCCATTTTGCAGATGTGCACACTGAGACTCAGGAGGGTTAAGTGACTTGCCCCAGGAAGTCTAGCTTCCACTCAAAAGGCCACATACTTTCCATGCCTAGAGACTGTCTAAACTGCATAGTCAACCAAGGGAAGGCAGAGAAGGACAAACAGTGTCTATGGCAGGGGGAGCAGGAAAGGCAAGAAAAACCCGGCCTGGGTGCCCAACCCCTGCTGCACCTACTGTCAACAACTAAAGCGGGAAAACAGATCCCATCTTCCACTCTCCTTGCTTCTCATCAAGCTTCCTTACCCTCTCCAGGGACTGCCTCACCCAAAGGAGCAGAAACTAATTCCTGCCTCCTCAGGGCCATTTGAGGGTCCTTGGAAGCCGCCACCTGCCACTTCCAGTACCTCCCTCCCGAGTCTCGCACTGTCTGGAATCCCACCATTAGTAACTTTCTGGTGTGGGAACTCCGGGTAACACAGTCCCTGGGAGGGGTAATCCATCTCCAACTCTGCACACGGCAGCCCTGCGTTTCTGCACCTGAGTTGCCAGCATTTACGCGATAAGCTCTGCACCGGAAGAATGGGAAGAATGGTGGGGGGGCGGGGGGGTGCTATAATCACTGCAGAGTAATTATAGGTGAGGAGGACAGGTAGGGAGCCAGAGAGGACATAGTCTCAGCACATGTGGAGGGCTAGAGTCACCCAGAAACCGTATCAGGAAGGAAAGGGATGAAGACAGCATAATACTGCCAGCTGACCCTCCTAGCTACTCAGGAACGTTAATAAATAAATGAGTGACTTGGAAATTATCTTCTGGGAAGGCAGAACCACCACATACTGGATCGCGTTTACCCACATTAAAATAGTCTTGTAAATGAGGCGGCAACATTTCCAGCTTGCAAAACAAAAACGCTTTTGCCAGCACACCTTTCACCGGGGAAGCCTCTGCGCAGCATGCATTTCTGTTATCCAGGGGAAATGGTTACTTGTCCCTGGTGTTTATTTCCTAAACCTCCAGAGAAGAAATGAGGGTCTAGGGGCCCAGGGATTCTGGAGACCAGCTGGGAAGCTCCCCCAGGCCACTTAGGGGAATAAGTACAAAGGCTCAAGCCTGTCCTGTGGCCCTGAGGACCCCCAGGGCCCAAGCGTGCCCACCAAGCCCTGGTTGGCCTGACCCCAGCCTCATAACTAGACGTCAGCCCTCTCCCCCAACCAGACAGCCTCAGTGCCACCACACCTGGGGCAGGTTCCTTTCCCAGGGAGCCCAGGGAGGTTTCCAACCTCCGAGTAAGAGAATCCCAGTGCAAAAAATAACCTCCACTACACAGCAGTTTGTAGAGCACGGCAGACAGCATGTAACAAAGCCGCTTCAACAGCCATAAAGCAGACAGGTTCATCCAAAGTCGGAACCCAAGTGGCCGCCCCCCCCCCACCCCCCAGGGCCCTGTGCTGTCTATCTACATGGGGAGGCCACAGGAACCAGGGCTCGCACTTGTCGCCTAGAAGCTCCCACCACATTTCCATTTCCATCCCCATCTCCATCCCCATCCCCTCACTGAGACTGGCATCTCTGCACTTACCCCCACCCCCACCCCGGCAGCAAGATGCATGGCAGCCCAGTCGGGGTTCCCTGGAGCCAGGATTCAATCTGCTCCTTGCTGCTAAACCACGCCAGAGGCAGCCTTCCGGTTCTCCCAGCCTTCAACAGCACAAACACACCAAGGCAGAGTAGGGGGAGGCGCCTCGCCATTCACCCAGATTTGACCATGAGCTTTGGGAGAGTTCAGTCACCACAGTTGGTTTTACTCACTCAACTCCAAACAGGATGGCTCTAGGGGGTGACCCAGAGAAATATGTGCCCATCCATCCCAACAGCAGCCAATGAATCTATTTCTAACCAAAGCAGCAAAACAGGAGACCCCAGTCCTAGCAAGGCCTATTTCAGCTCCATGGCTGAAGAGAGAGATTTCAAACTCAGTCTGCCTATCTTTAGGAAATCTGGGCCCCTTTCCTGTGCCAGAGAAGACACCCAGCCAGATTTTGTTTATAGAAAATTAATAAGACAACTCCACACCACTGCCAGTGCCATTCTGCTCCAACCGCTACCGTTTACCACCGTTTTTAGAAATGGGCTTATACAGCTTCACCCCCAACCCCCCACTCCGCGCCCCTTCGGCATTCGGCAAGGCTGACCTGAGGCAAAGCTGGGCAGGACCTGCTCGAGGTCATCTCGGCCATACCCCGACCTCCAGCCAGGGTTGCCAGCCAAGCGTTCGCCAGCTTCTCAGTGCAGGCTCTCCACTGGAAGGAGGTAAACATGGCATGCACGCTGCCTGCTCCCGGGAGGGCAGACACACTCGGAGGCCGGACTGCCTGCTGTTTCTCCTGCTCCCCGACAATCAACACATGCACACAAAACGGGGTACGTACACAAGCCCCCGCATGCGGGTGCAGAGGGTCCTGACCCCCGCCAAGGAAAGCGCAGAGAAGGGCATGTTCCTGGGGGAGAAAGCCGGAGGAGGCGGGGCCGGGCGGAGGCAGGAAGGCAGCAAACCGGGTGGCCTGCCGCCCAGACAATAACAAAGATGGGAAGCGAGATTTTCAAAGACGCAGTGGCTGCCCCCAGCGCTGAGTTCTGGCCTGGCTGCATCTGCCTGCCACGGCAAAGCACGGCACGCCTGGTCCCCTGGGGCACCATGGCTATCAGAGAAAGGCTGAGGGTCCTGCCTTGGGCTGGGACTGGCAGCTGGAGCAGGAAACCAGCTGCAGGCGGCGACAGGGATGCGCTGGAAAGAACAGCTCTGGGCTGGTAGAAATTAGAGGTCTAGTAATTCTACCAGGGCTACTCTCCAGAAAGATGCTAAGGGTCCGTTAAAGTCACACAACCTTGGGCAGGAGTTGGGTTATAACTTGTACTCCTTTCCTTGCTGGAACCCAGAGGGAGGGGAGACACATTTTTATTCTCCCTGTGCCTCACCAACTCACCAACTCAACGATCACACACCGGGCACAGCCCTATGAGGGAAGATGCCAGAGGCCTGAGAGGTTGGGGCTGAATGCTGAAAAGGCTCCTTGGAGCCTGCCTGTTCTTTCACCTCCACGAGCTCTGCAGGGACACGTTCTAACTGGCACCGAAATCCATCACTGTACCTGTGCCCAAGTGGAAAGGTGCCATGGCTGGCATGGTTCAAGGAGTGGGACCTGGGTCCCGAGAGACTGTGTCGGCCCGGTGCCCCCACACGCGGACAGGATGGCTTGCCCTTGCGAGCTGAAGCCTGCTCCGTTGCCGGTGACTCTGGGCAGGCTGAACCACCTCCTTCCCCTCCTCCTCTGCCCCAAAAGCCACCTCCCCGTGGAATTTCCACACCCTGCTCCTGGCTTGCCCAGGAAAAGGAAACAGGGAACAGGAGACACCCGTGGGAGTGGAAAGATAAGGAAGGGAAGCAGCTGCCCAGACTGGAGAGCACAAGGCCCCTCTTCCCCGGCCTCAGGCGATGCCCCTGCACTCAGGGCACTGCCCGCTCTGCGCTCCCCAGCCCCCAGTAGAGCACGAGCCCTACTTAGAGCAGATGTGCCCCCTAAGCGGCCCAGCCCTCTGCTCCTCCCCTCCAGATGTTCACCCTTTTCCTCATCACTGGGTTTCAGCAAAACCCGGCAGAAAATGCCTTTTGTATCGGACACCCAGGGGCTCCAGAAGCAGGGGGGCGAGTCCTGTGGGTGGAGGCGCCACTTCAGTCCCCACCTCTGGGCATTCCACCGCCAGGGAAACAATGCCCACCTCGGTAAGGCGAGGCAGGACTTCTCGGCGAGGGCACTTTCTGCCCGGCCTCACCCCGGGGGGAAAGAGAAGGGTCCGCCCGTCCTGCCCCCCAGCCCGAGGTGGCCCCACAAGTTGCCGGACGGCAGCGTGGCGCGCCCTCCCGCTTGCGGCGTGCCCCAGCACCGGCTCCCGCTTTGTCCCCGCGCCCTCCGGGGCGCATCCCGGGGCGGCGGCGCGAGGAGGCCAGGCCGAGAGGCAGTGGCGGCGGGCTCACCTCTCATTGTCCGCGGCGGAGGAGGCGGCGGCAGCGGCGGCGCTCCGGAACCCCGGCAGGATGTGGCGGAAGCTGTGGTTGCGGTCCAGCTTGGGCTGGCTCTTGGTGCGCTTGATGGAGCCCTTGAGGCGGCGGCTGAGAAAGCCCTGCGCGCGGGGCGACAAGAAGGGAAAGGGAAGGCGGGGTTAGCGCGGCGACGGCGCCGGGCCTGGGACCCACGCGGGACCCGCGCCCCGGCTCGGACGGCCGCGCGGCCGAGGGCGGGCGCGGGCTCCGGCTCGGCCCCAGCAGCTCGCGGCCCGCGCCGCCCGCCAGCCCGCCGACCGAGAGCCGACGGCCCGGCCCGCGCTGCGCGGCCCAGCCCACCCCGCGCCTCCCGCTCGGCCCAACCTAGCCCAGCCCAGCCCAGCCCGCCACGTCGCCCCCGCCCCCTAAGCCGCTGTTGCCATGGCGACGCAGAGCCGAGCCGCGCCGGCCGCGGCCGAGGATGCCCGAGCCCCCCGGGCGCGGGGCAGTGAGACCCGGGACGAGGGGGCGGGGCAGCGGAGGGGCGGGGCACCCCGGGGACTTGGGCAGCCGCAGGCCCCTCACCTCTTTCAGCAAAGAGGTCACACGCCCCCAACCACCTTGAGAAATCCACGCCCCCCACGCCGTTCCAGATTGAGAAAGCGCCTTCCTCCACCCGCGAGGTCGGCGTTCTCAGCCGCGGTAGTAGAGGTTGGGAAACTAAGGCTCAGAGAGAAGGCGTGTGGTCCTGGAGAGGCTGGCTGGCTACCCTTGCCACCTGGGTGTCTTTCCTTCCGCAGACAACCATCATTGGTCCTCAGGGTGGAGCCCTTTGCCTGGATCCAGAGTGTCCCAGGAGGGACAACCACCTTGGGCTCAGGGTCCCTACTGCCTAGCTCGGGGCGGACCCGAGGGGCTGAGGGCTTGCTAAGTATCCCCACTGCCTGCTTCAACATTTGGAGCCAAGGTCCCGGGGAAGTCTGGCCATTAACTAGAGGGACAGCCGCCTGACCCCGTTCACGACCCACGGTGGGGAGAGTCCTGCTCCTGGGAAGAGTATGGCAGACCTCAGCTAGGGGAAAAGCATTCGGGCCATTCATCCATCTACCAGGCTTCCCTGGGCTCAGGACAGAATTTAATCCCACCGCCAGCCCCAGGAGCTCCTGGCTCAAAGGCGGAGATAGGCATTGGATGCATGCAGGCTGAACAGTGTTCCCTTTACAAGGAATTGGGTAGATTTGGAACCTCAAGGGGCCACAGCCTGGGGTGTTCTGAACTTGGAACACACAGGATCCTGGAGGGAGAGGAAAACTGGGGTCTAGGGGATTCCCTGAGGGAGCTGTCTGAGAGGGTTCCGGGATTCACCACCCCAGCCTCAATTCAGGTGAATGGGATATTAACTTATTTTGAAATTAATGTTGTACACAATTTGAACAGCACATTTCATTCATCAAACAATAGAGAGTAGGCTTGGGGTCCTCTCTGGTCTAAGGTAAAGGGTGGACGTTAGCTATAGGTCATGCTCTGTGCTGGCTCTGTCTCTCTGTATGGCCCCAGCACCCTAGACATGACAAGGTTAAACGTTGGCTGTATACATCATCTCGTCACCCACATAAACAGAAAAACATTACCCCTTTCTGCAAAAGAAGAAACCTTGCTCAGAGAGGTAAAAGGGCTCTCCCAAGGACACACAGCCTTTAGGCCTGCCTAAATCCAGAGCTTTTTCCACAGGACTCCCTCTCCTGCCCACCCTCTTCAAGCTTTTCCCTTTCCTATCTTTCTCCCCTTATTTTTCCCTCCCACTCAGAATTCCGCACATCTTAGAAGGCCCAACTGAAATGCGACCTCCTCCAGAAAGCTTCCCAGGGCAGTGGGTCCAAATGCCTCCCACCTCTGCAGCTCAGCAGTATCCATGAAGGTGCTCTAACTAGCTGCCTGTGGTTCACCAAATATCTCTCAGGTGTTAGCTGTGAGAGGGACCCTCTTCCAGAGCAGGGACCCACAGGGCAAAGCCTAATGCAGAGGAACCACAAATGGTAGCAGATCAGTGAACAGTAGACCCTGCGGGAGACACAGTAGGAAGGCGGGAACTCAAACCTTTCCACCAGCTCTGGGCTCTCCGAATCTTGGCCTTTTGCCAGGTGGGGGGAGGCGGGGAAGGGAGGTACACCTGGCTAACATGGATGGGTTCTTCTCTAACAGGTGTTATTGTCAAGTAAGTTCCCCCAATGGGCTTGTAATTTTTGTTTTTTATTTTCTACACTGATGGAAATTTCACCGTTTTTACACTCATGTGGCACAAAGAACCACAGAGCACGTTTCACAATTTAGGTAGCTCATTTTGTAGCAATATTGATAGCATTATCCTATTTTTGAGTTTAAAAAAAAATTTTTTCCCCTTCCTTCTAGGAGGTTGAGTGAGGCATATGTCACTTCCTCTCCCCATCTCTCCTAAGGTGACACTTAATGCTCCTCTGACAAGCAGCCTCCTCCTGGAAGCCTACTCTGAATAACACCCCCACACACGTCCAACATGACCATGACCTTGGGGACTCAAACTCTCTGTAATGTTCACTCTTTCACCATTTATCAAAGTCTGCTATGTGCTAGACACAGTGACCAAGATAGTCACGGACACTTGGAGGTGAGTAATTACAGATTCAGAGGCAGAGAGTTCAGATCGTGAGGAGAGTGATTCTTCAGGAGAACAGGGAGGAACCCCACTCACTTCCATGCCACACGTGTCCACTCTTGTGTCCTGCAGAGGACCCAGCTCAGGTCCCTGCATATGGCAGGTTTAACAAATGTTCATCATCCCAGAAAGCCACAGCTAGAAGGGGACTCAGATCCAAGATTGCAATATGTGGGGGAATGAGGCCCCAAGGTCCCTCAGAGAGGCCAGCCCAAGACCCCGGGTCCCAGCTCCCTGCTCTACCCAGCCTCACAGCTTCCTGACTAACCAATTCATGGGATGGAGGGCCAAGGGTGGCTCTTCACCCAGTCCTAGACCGAGGGAGACACGCCTTTTCTCCTGTCCTTTCATGGGCAGGTCCCAAGACACAATTTCTGGAGGCAGCTGCAGCTCCAGAAGAGAGGCTGTCTTGGTCTTCAGGTCGGAAAATTGTGTTCTAGACCCAAGTCAAACTTTTGTGAAGGGAGGTAGGCATACCATGTCCCTTCTTTTAGGAAAACAGGTTCCAGGACTGCAGCAGAGCCTGCTGAGAGCTGGCAGCTGGAGGCAGGCAAACAGGCCTCCACTGCAACTCCACAGATCCCCCCCCCCCCCCCCCCCCCCCCCCCCCCCCCCCCCCCCCCCCCCCGGGCCAGAGGGTGGCTGGTAAGGACCCTCGCTTCCCTGTGAAATGGGCGGGGCTGCAGTGAGGATTAAGTAGGACAAGATAAAGCTCCCGGACCCCTTTCCACACCCAGGGGACTGACTTATCTCACCTTCTCCAGGAGGCCGATCCTACATAAGCTGATCACGCCCCTCGAGCACAAGTGCTCTCACATCACTTGTGTGTTCAAACCTTAACATCCGCTGGGGACACATTACTAGTCCTCTCTGAGCCTCGGTGTCCCTATCTATAAACTGTCTAGTGACGATATCTATAGGGTTGTGAGATGGATTAAATGAGATAAGAGATCACCAGTAAGATGGTAACTGTTAAGCAACTAAACACAGTAGTTGCCAGCTTTACTATTATTACTCACGTGGCCTCTGGTACAGACCCTGATTTTTGCTCTGAGGAGGTGTGTGGCCGCCACAGGTGCAAGTCTGTCGGGCAATCTGAGGGGCTGGGAGGTGGCCTGGTGTCCCGGTGCCGTGCCTAGCCAATGAGTAAACGTGCTTGCAAAATGATGCTGGAGCCACAGACTAGCATCCAGTGTGGTCGCTGTGAACTCTTTTAAACAAGCACTTTTTTTAAAAGCAACCTCACGGCGATTCTGCAGGTACAAAGTGCTGGCGCGGGCTGCTCAGGCGCAAGGCTCGGCGGGCGCTCGTTCACTAGAGCAGGGACTGATGTCCCCAGCTCAGCGAGCAGCCTGCACAACCCAGAGGGACGGAGCCTGCTTCTTCCTGAACGGGGCGCTCTGCCTCCACTAACGCAGCTGTGTTCCCTGTGCTTCTCAGACAGCTGTGTCACTGCACTTAGGTCAACTAAGGCCCCAGGGGCTTTTGCACAAGGCTGCTGCCTGGTGCCACCGCCCCCAGCTCGCTCCCAGTGGTTGAGTGCTAACAGCCAAGTAGCCTCTGCCCGCTATCTGTGATAGCCCGCAGCCCATTCGGAAGTCCTCTTACCCGGTGGATCTACAGGACCCCTGGGCTTCCATCCACATCACTGACAAAGTACAGGGCAGTCCCAAGTGGAAGACAGAGCCTGTGGGGGGTCTCCGGTTGGAAGGACCCCAGTTCTCGGCAGCGCCTCCACCCCCCGTTCCAGCCACTACGCCACCATCCTGGCGCCGGGCCCACATCCCTGCTCATTCTCCAGGATGTTCGGAGACTTTCTCAAGGGCCTTTCAGAATTCCAGACACACGATTTCGTCACTCATCCGCTTCAATCAATTCTAAGCGATGATGATGATGATACATTACCAGTTATTGTGCTCCTGCTCTGCCAAGTCACTCTGCCCCCGACACTCACTGCACGCATCGCAAGGAGGGCCCAGTGGCTCTTACTGGGACTCCTTAGGAAGCTGTATGTCTCAGAATTTAGAATGTTTCAGGTTTTCAGGTGGGTAAATGGAGGCTCAGAGAAGTTAAGCCACTTGTCAAGTGGCAGAGCTGATGGGCGGTAGAGCTGGGAGTATAACCAAGAGAGTTCTAGCCCATGGTGTGGGCAGGGTGGGGACCCCCCACACACACACATGCACACGTGCACACATGCATACACACACTTGCATGTGTGCACACACACAAGTCAAAGGCCAGAAGGAGAGCTGACAGTTCAGCCCTTTCTACCCACACTCAGCCCCAGGCACTGGCCTCTGGAAGGGAGGGACAAAGGGGAAGTGCACTGTCTCCCTGAGTTCCTGGGACTCACAGGTGAGGACCCGAAGGCTCAGGGAGGGGCAGCCTTGCCGGGTACCATCCTCATGTGTGCCTCACTCCCCAACCAGAAGTAGGCACCTAGGGATTTGCATCCCAGCACCACCCCTTGGGTACCTGGGAGCTGCATGCCACCCCCAGTCTCTGGGCCACTTTCTCACCTGAATGTAAAGCACCAAGTACCATGCCTGGCTCATAGCAGGTGCTCTATGAAAGGCAAGTTCCTTCCCCCAGCTCCACTGTCTACTCGGTCCTGCAGCCTCAATCCTGCCTTCTTCACCTGCTCCCCTTTCAGTAAACGGACCGCGGGTCACTGCAAACGGCTGGGTGGGCCTGACCTGCCCACTGAGCCCCTGGCTGCCCACCCTGGTCCCGCCCGAGGCAGTGCTCAGGATGGAGGCAGCACCTCACCTCAGGGGCCCTCCCTCTGTCCGGGCCCAGCTCCTCCTCCCCTAGCCAATTCTAAGGCTGGCACCCAAACAGAGATCCTTCAAGGTAGAAGCCCACTTTAACAGGCTCGTTTCTTAGTATCTTTTGGGGGCTTCATGCAAATGCCAACAGCGTACCTAAATAAACAGGAAAGGAAGGGGAAGATCCCACTCGGATATCACTCCAAGATCGGAGATCCGCTGGGCACACAGGCTGGCAGGCAGACTGGATACCTTGGCAGTGACACCTCACCCTACCTGGGCACAGGCTCCGGGAAGGAGCTGGGGACAGTGAGAAGTCCTGCGACCAGAATCACCAGGCGGGAGAGCCAGGAGGGCTCATAGCAGCAATCAGGACAGTGCCCACGTGGTACAGACAAGGCACCAGAAGCCCAGAGGGCCCGGGACCTGCCCAGCGTCACCATGGCAAGGTCCCCTCTCCTCGTCCAGCACCCCCACTTCAAGAACCTCCCAGGCTTCCTGTGTTTCCTCTTTTTAGGCCTCAGTCTTCCCGCCTGTATTGTGAGGGCTGGATAGCCGTTCACCAAGCTCCCTTCCAGTGCTGATAACTGATGACTCTCTAAAGGCAGAGCAGCTGCCTTCCACAGCTGGGCTCTCCCGCCCCGGCACGGATCGTGCCAGCGAATGCTCAGGCTTCGCTGAGTCCTTCAGATGCACAATTCCTCCCCCCTCCTTCCCTGATCCTGGGGCTCTGCCCTCAGCAAGCTGTCAGGCCTCCTGGCCTCCTCCCCTGAGAGGTAGGCACCATCAAAGAAAGTCCCAGATGGGGAATGACTCACTAATGGTGGAATGTCATACACTGTGACAGGTAAAACAGGGACCATATGTTAAGTCAGGATTAAGTTGGTACCTTCCTGGTGGCCACCTACTCACAGGCCATCCTATGCCCATAGGACCCTCCCTAACCCCCTGCCAGCGCTCCTTTGAATGTAAGACCTCCTCGCTCCTTGCTACCCAGAGAGGGTAGACAGACTGCCAGAGTCACACAGAGAACCAACCCATGGGCCATGAGAGCCAGGAGGGGGCTGGGCCCTGGCACTTATGGATCATTCCTGTATTAAAATATTACCCAGATAACCACACCTAAACATGTTCACCTGGAAAAACAGGCAGGGTCAGAAACACACAAGTTCAAGGACATGCATGCATACCAAGGCACATGGGGGGAATGTGCCCACCTAGAAATGTATGTATAGACATACAAGCCTCCCCACCACTACCATAAACACATCGACCAACACACACATTCACAATCATAAAACACACCAATAAGCATACAAATACGCCGAGACAAGCTCGCAAATATACACACACACTCAGCTGTCATCAGGCACTCACAGAATTACACCGATACCAGGCCAAACACACAGGCCTCCATGAGCTCAAGTGCACAACGCTAGCAGGAAGGGACAGTGTCCGGGTGAGCTCAAAGAACTGGGAGCCTTGGATCCCAGGGGACAAAGCAGCTCCAGGATGGTGACCCCACAATCCCCTTACTTTGCGTGCCGGGCCTCACTTTGTGCCCCTCTCTGAGGACGACCTGTTTGCTTCTCTCACACCCGGAAAGCTTGTCTTCACAGCTCCCTGAACGTGCGGTGTCTCAGAGTCTTGAAGCCTGGCAGGTTGTTCAGCAGGGCCCCGCCCTCATCCAGGGCCAGGAACCCCTGCTCCAAATCTTTCTCCTTTGCCATCCTCACACCTGAAAGGCCACCATTTGACACACCTTTTCGGGTGCTAGGGTCACCTCAATCTCTAGGAATCCCAGGTAAAATGCAAACGCCTTCCCTCCTCCCCGCCCCCCAGCAGGAAGCATAGTAGCAGAGGGTTCCACTACTTGTGGTTTTGGGCCTTGTGTCAGTGACCTAGCTGTTTGAGCTTGTTTCCTCTTCTGTAGAATGGGGACAACAGTAGTCACCACAGGTTGTTGTCACGAGTTATGAGATCATGAACGGAAAGAATTTAGCGCATTTCCCAGCACACGGTAAAAGTTAGCTACTATCTGCATCATGTCATTGTCATCGTTTCTTTTTTTATTGCTTGGACTTTGACCACCAGAGCCAGCCAGCCATCATTACCCAGAAGAAAACAAAGGGCAGGGAAGGGTGCTGGTCCACGGCTCGCCCAGGGCGCGTTCCTTGAGCCTCACCACGCGCTGAGTCCTGGGAAGGCTGACTTTCTGCCCTCAAGGGCCCCCCAGCTGGAAAGGCAGTCCTGGACTTTCATGGACACGGGCAGGATCCTCCTCACTGCTTTTGCTACCTCCAGCCCTGCCACCCTTCCCCCATTCATTCTTCAAGGGCATCTAGACAGACCCTTAAAAAAGCAGATCAGATCAACCCCTGACCGGCTCCACCCCCTTGACCAGAGCTCTCCAGGGCTCCTGGGATAAAGGCCTAGTTTCTCGATGACGCCCCTCAGGCTGCTCATGGCCCGCCCCGGTGCTCCAGTTCCCCTGGCCTCAATGGGGCTTTTGAAATGACCAGATTCTCTGTCACAGGGCCTTGGCACAGGCTGTTCCCACTGCTCCGAACAGAGGTTCCCTTTGCCCAGAGGGCCCGGCACGCCCTTCAGTCTCTCCTCACATCTTCTCCGAGGCCTCCCCGATGCCCTCAGATTGGGCCAGGTCTCTTTATAGACTTATCACAGTTGTAATTATACATCGATTTGTTTAATGTCTCCCTCCCCCGCAGGACTGTGGGGGCCATGGCAGCCCGGGGTCCCCAGGGCTAAACACTTGGCAGGTATTCCATAAATACTTCCTGAATGAATTAACAAATATTTATGATGTAAAAGAGAAAGGAGAAAGGCAGAGAATGTGATCTGGGAGACTTTTTAAGGGATTCCACTGGGGGGTCAATCTGGGTGGGCTTGCCAAGATTATTTAGGGCAGGGCAGTCACACACGGGCATTCCAGGCAGAATTGCAACAAAAGCAATAGTGAGGACAGCAGTGATCACAGGCCCCCCGACCTCTGAGTGACACACCTGAGTCCAGGCTTATCACCCCTTCCTCCGTGGAGAGGACGCCCATGTAAAGGGGGCCCCTAAGGAGCCCTGAAAGTCTAAAGAAGGTGGGATGGGTGCCCAATTGGGAAAAGAGTGGGGGTACGAAGGTGGGAGGAGGAAATAAAGACATGGGAGAGGCCCTCCTGGTACCTGCCCATGCCCAGGGCTGGGTGGCATTGGTGAAATCGGAAATCAGACACACGTGAGGTCCCAGGCAGGGACGTGATAACACAGAGCAGCCAGGGAGTGACTCACCGCCCCATAAATCTTCTGCCAGCCTTAGCATAATAAGCCCATCCCAGAGGTCTGGATGGCCAGACACTTCATCAGTTCTTTAAGCCCTCGGCCAGCTCTGACCTCTCAATGGGGAGGACGGCATGAGGGCCGCTTGGCTGCGGGGAAACTGACTCCATCAGGGAGCCTCACCCCTGCAGCAGGGTCTCTACTTTCTCCCTCTGACTCCCTCCAGTCCTGTCACTAAGGTCCCGGTACCAGGCCAGTCTTCCCAGGGTGACTCACGGATTTCGGCACTAGTTCCCCATGAAAACCTGTGCGCTGCGTACTCTGTGTGATTGAATGCTCTCGGCAGAGGCCACCCCGCAGTGACAAAAAAAAGAAAATCATGCTTAGAGCCAGGAAATCTGGGTTAAGCTCTGCTAATTAAGAATCGTGAAGACTATTCCAACATGCTAAGGGTAAGCCAGAAATGTTTATGAAGCCCTCTCTAAGCTTCAGGCACTATATTAAAGCTCTATGTGACTTCTCTTGTTTAGTTCTCACAACCCAATGTGCAGATCAGAGAATGGAGGCTCAGAGAGGTCAAGCAACTGTCACAGGGCTCCGCAGCCAGGAAGTGGTAGAGCTCGGTTCAACCCCGGCGGTTTGCGCCAGAGCCCAAGCTCTTCCCTTATTCCATTACTGCACTATGAGGCTCTCAGCAAGCAGGTTAGCCTCTCTGACTCAGTTTCCCCATCTGAGCAATGAAGGAATTGGTTTAGCTGATCTCTAAACCTTTTCCAGCTTGGACATGACACCTTTCCCTTCCCTGGTGACCCATTTGCAGGTGACAATAAATGGGAAGAACCTTCTGAGGACAACAGCCTGCCGGAGGAAGGTACCGATGGTAGGACTTCAGCTCTGTGCTGGGCCATAAGGAGCATCTGTGGTGTTAGATGGCCCCACCCTTCCCCCCCAGGCACCCAGCCAGTCCAGGGGTAGCCCCAGAGCAGACATGCGGGGAAGAGGTGTAATGCCCCAAGAGCCATCAGGAAGCACCAGGAGCCCAGAGTGCTCCTGTCCCGGGGACCTGTAAACACTAGTGGGAGGGAGAGGCGAGAGGCGGGCAGCAGCCCCATAAATCCACCTGAGTGAGCAATGCTTTTAAGAGCCCTTTTCACTATAGGAAACAAAACGCACTGTTTTGGGAGAGGATTTTATAGGCTATTTCTGCTCCTGGGTGATTTACCACCTGCAGGCCAGGCTTACCTGGGAGTCCTGCTCCGAAGGACCGTAGGAGCCCATGGGCGGAGTAAAGGCCAATTTCAAGGCAAGGGCTGGGGTCCTTGTGGGACCCTGCCACCAGGTGGCGGTCTGAGTGACTGGTTCTGACTTCTCCTCCCGAGACACAAGAATTGGGGCTCCCAGAAGCAAGGAGATGGGCCTTGCCCCTCCTCTCCTCACCCTACACTTGCTTATTTAATTCATTCCCTTCCCCCCACACACCTTCACTCCACAAGGCCCTCCCTCCGGGTGCGCTGCCCCGATGCCCTGCATTCGGGCATGGAGGTTATGACAGACCTGGGGGTTGGGGGAGCACGGCCTCAAATGCAGCTGGGGTGCTGTGTCCCACCCCAGGGAGCCATCTAAGGTGCCAGAGCAGAACAGAAAAAATTATGGCTCATTGTAAACATCTTCTAAGCAATTCCACAGGAAAAGTTACTCATCCCAATATGGGACCTTGTGTTGAAAACAGATGTCATCACTGCCACCTCCAAAGAGGGCCTCCTGGCTTGGAAGCAAATGCTACCAGAAGACTCAAGAGATCATTATGTCTGCAATCTAACCCAAATGTCACTTGATGTGACAGAGGCAAGCACTTTATTTTCATGCCATAGGGGAGGGGAGTGATGGCATCTGAGCTAGTCCCCTACACCCAATCTCCTGGACTCCTGGGAGAGGGAAGGAGGCCTGCAGGGGCCACAGGGTGGGGCAGGAAGGGGAGAGCAGTTCCCTCCTACCCCAGGGTGGCCACCCCTCACAAACACTTCTGACCAGTGGAAGACAGGCCAGCCGGAGGCAGGGGTAGGACGAGATGAGGCAGGGAGATGGGGAGGTGCAGGTTCCAAGACCAGCTCTGTCCCTGATTGGCTGTGTCACCTCAGACAATGCACCTCCCCTCTCTGGGCCTCAGGGTTCTCATCTATAAAACGGGAAGAATGGCAGCACTGGCTGGCAGAGACTGGGCTGTGTGCTGTGCACCAGGCTCTGGGAGACCTTCAAATCCACACTCACAAGCTGAGTGACCTTCGACATATTCCTCACTTCCCGTCTGCCTTGATTTTTGTCACCTTAAAAAAGTGGGATGTGTGTTATTTGCCCCTTGGGTTGTGACTACTAAATGAGATGATGCTTGGAGAGTGTGCAGCGCAAGGTTGGGCCCAGCGGACTGTGCAAAATGAGACTTACCGCCCCCCCTGCCCCGACCACTACACAGATAGCAAGGAGCTGGTGAGCTGGATCCAGCCCAGGTAAGCCAGACTTCAAGTCCGAGCTCTGACCACCATCCAGACTCTCCCAGAACGTCCGCCTTCCTTCCTCTCAAAGCAGAGGTGAGGATGGAACAAGGCACCTGCCACCCTTCAAAAGACCACCACGATGAGTGTCTAATTGGCCAGGCCCGGTGACCACAGTACAGTGACACTGCTTGGCAGCCAGCATCTTGGTCCACCTCAGCCTGTGCCCCTCCTCCTGATGGAAGGCTGCCTGGGCTCCAGACATTGCTCCCCTCCAAGATCCCTGATGCAGGTCCCCTTTCAGAGGTCGCCCAGCTCTCTGGTCAACCCAGGCTCAGTCAGTTCAGCCACTAGTGCAAGGGACTCCCTGATTTGAGCTGCTCCCCCCACCCAGTGGTAGGGCCTGGGTTTGTTTATCTCAGCCAGCCCCCCTGTGGCCCTGGGGTAGGGGTTACAGGATGGAGGTGGGGCCCACAAACCCTGGGGACTTCAACTCTCCTCCGGGAGTGGCCACTCAAGCATCGACTTGCTGCGCTCTGCTGCCCCCAATTGGTGGGAAATGGCACTGCACAGACATGAGCTCCTACCACATGGGAGCTTGGTCTCCTGCGTTCTGAGCACTCTCTGCAATGCCTCTCCACCACCCCGGGGCAAGAACTGAGCCCTAGAAGCTCTGTCAGGAGCAATGTTGTTTAGGAGCAGGAGATGAGAGATGCAGAAAGGAGGGCTGAGGCTCTGGGGTTGGTGTGGGGGAGAGGTGAGCCCCACCCACCAGAAAGGGGAACAGGGCATGAACACTGGCTGACTGCTTCCCGTGTACCAGGCACTGAGCCCTCGCTGCCACCCATTGAGCCAGGGGCTCCTATGCCCATTTACAAATGGGGAAAGAGAGGCTCGGGGTTGGGCAACTTGCCTGAGCGATCCCATGGAGAGAAACCATGGGGCCAAGATTCAAATTCTGCCTTGTTCTGGGTATACTGCCCCTCCAGGAGGGGGCGGGGGTGAGGAGGGGGAGAAAGGCCCCCAAAGCAGCATCCCACTTGCCAGTCACAGAGCCTGACATTCTGCCTGCATGTCGGAAACTTCCAATTAGTAAGGCTCCCTTCCTGCAAAGATCAGGTAACATAGGAATTCAGCCACTGACACTTTAGTGAGGACCCATTTATCAGACCCCTGCTGACCACCAGGCTCCAGAGCAGAGCTGGGAAACAGAGTTTACAGGAATGGCCTAGAGGTGCCCCTGGAAGGCCCAGGGCAGAAAAAAGGGGGGGGCGGTCACAGGTCATCCTTGTTTTCTTCCCCCTCCATCCTCCCCTCGCAAACGGCCCCAGGCGAGCTGGCACCTCCCAGGATGAGGCCGCAGATTCCAGGGTCCTTAAAGTGGGTTCCTCCCTCCACCCCTGCGAAGGGTATTCTGAGCTCAGGCGCTGGGGACACAGATGGGCTCTTGACAACCTGCTTGAGCAAAGCAGTGGGCTTGCTCCCCGTCATTGCCCACCCCAGTCCTGGTCTCAGCCCACTGAAGGGAGCTCCAGACTCTCCCGGCCTGGCCACACGTGCTGCTCGGAAAACACACGGCACTCCAGGTCTGCTCTGGTCAGCTCCGGCCCACCTCACCTCCCTCTCCGGGGACCCCACACTCCTGTTAATACAGCCTCAGATCCCTTTGGCTCCGCGCTGCCATGAGTCTCCTGTCCCCTGCGCTCCAGCCGCTCCCTCACACGTCAGCCCCCCAAACTGTTCCCAGTCCCTGCTATCGTGTGCTTATGCAGGAGCTGTCCTAGCCGCCTGGGGTGTCCTGTCCCCTCACCTGCCTGGAAATCACGCTGTCAAGCCCCAGCTGACACCTCCATATTTTTGCAGGTAGCAACATTTAAATCCTCTTTGTGTCAGTATCCTGCACAGGTCCTAACACATAATCGATGCTGATTAAAAATGTATTAAAAGAAAGAACAAAGGAAGGCAGAGAAGAGAAGGAGAAAAGTTAGTTCACGCCCACAGCAGGACTCGCAGGCCAGAGCTTGTCCCCCAGCTCTGCCTCTCACCAGCTGTATGACCCTGGGACAGTCCCGTCCCCACCCTGAGCCTCGTTTGCCTGATCTGTAAAATGGAGCAAATGAAACCGCCTTCCCGTTTCTTAACGGGACGGGTTGCCTCCCAGCCCTGCCAAACACCACCGCCCGCCCTCAGTTTCGAGCCTCAGGCCCTGTCTTGGCCTCGGGTTCAGGAGGCTCTACACGGCCCCTGGTCCCACATCCTGCCTTGAAGGCAGTCTGGGCCCGCCCCCGCGACCCTGAACAGCTTCTGGGCCTGTGTGGCAGGTTCCCACTGCAGGAAAGGGGGCTTCTCTCCCTCAAAGACGGGCACAGCCCAAAATGATAGTAATTTTCCTTTGGGGTTTGAACAGTTTAATAACAATTAGGGTCCCTAAAAGGCAGGTGTGGAGGGGGACAGAGGGTACGGGGCCTGCTGTCTCTGCCAACCCTCTCATCTACAGAACACCAGCCAGACGCTGGGTTGGGAAGACTCTAGCTCACAGCGCTAATTGAACGAGGGACATTGGCCATTACAGGAAAATTCCTGGTACTGTGAAGAGGAAATCGGGGCACCCATTCATAGGACCCCAATCCAGGGTCCAGCTCTACTGCCCAGTCACAGCCAGCCATGGCTGCATGGCTGACATCCCTCCACTGGTCTGTGGGCCACAGACATAGATGTGTCCCATGTAAACGTGCATTTGAGATGGGTCAGAGCATCCTGCAGTGATGGAGGGCGCCCCAGCAGGTAGTCCAGGCAAATCTCCCCTCTCTGAGCCTCAGTTTCCCCATATGTGCAGTGACAGAGCTGGATCATCTAATCTATGAGCCTGACCAGTTTTTCTGTCCCCCACCCCTATGCCCTGAGGTGTCACCTTAGCTGAGAAAGGCACTAAAGGGAACAGAGAGGCAGACCCTGTAAGGGGCAGAGAATGCCACTCTCCTGCCCCTCAAGTCACTCCTCCTCCAGGCAGCCTCCCTCCCAGACTATGAGTCAAGCTATAGTTGGTGTTGGGACTCAGTGGCCAGGAGGTGGCAGTGTGCTGATGTTTGGGAGGGAGCTAGCAGGGGCCTCCAAGGGCAGTCAGACCTACAAATGTCCCTTCCTTTAAGCCCCCTCCCCCTGAAAACATGATGGGGGGTGGGGGGCGGAGAAGGGTCCAGCTGCAGAGAAGGGAAGGCAGGAAGGAGCAAGGCTTTAGGTGCACCGGACAGGGAATGGAGATCCAGACTCAGTTCCAGGCCCGGCCCCAGATGAGTTGCATGGCCTCGGGAGAGGACCCTCGCCTCTCTGAGCCTCCGTCCCTCCTCTGCACAGGCTAGGGCTGGACCAGATAACTTCCAACAGCCTTTCCATAATGGTGTTGAAGGGGGTCACCCACAGTCTGCAGTTTGTGTTCATGTACCTGTTTCTGTGTGTGAGAGAAAGACAGACAGCTGAAACATTGGGAGGGCGCAGGGACCCTAGAGAAGTGGGCAGAGGGGCGAACAGCCGGGGAGGCCCAACGTTCACCTCCCGGAGATCTCTAGCTGGCTCCACTCTTGCCTACCATCCCCTGTGGCTCCTCTGTCCTATAGGGGAAAGTCCAAAGGCTTTAGTCTGAAGGCTTCACCCACACACTTTTCTCTCCAGGCTCCTCCCCCCTTCATGCCTCCAACTCATCCAACACTCTAATCACATGGGGCCATTGGCTTCTTCCAATTCAGTTAGATCCCCCTCTAACTGGAATACTCCTCTCTTTGTTCCTGACAAACTCCTACATATTCCTCAAAGCCCAGCCCCAAAGATCCCTCCTCTAGTAATTCTTTCCTACCCTAACTGCCCCTTATTCCAGGTTCTCACAGCACCCCCGGCACACCTCCATCACAGCTTCAGAACCACCTAGGGTATGACAATTGAGCATCCAGGAAAAAGTGGGTGGTTGAAAGGAAAGAGACTCACTTCTAGAAGCATCTGCAGTCAACCTGGTACTGAGTTTATCTGCAGCTTCCGCCAGCCCCCTGAGTCTTCCCCTCCCTGACACTTCCTCTCCATCTCGCAAAAAATAGCCGTGAGACCTAATTTCAGCTAAACCTTCAAACACTATTCTCCACTTTCAACTTTCCAAGGAGGAATCAATTGGCTGTCAAGTTTCCCAGGGCCTCTGATACTCCTCCCACACCCCAGCCCTGCCAGCTCTTCTCAAGGTCGATGGGAAGGATGGTGGTAGGGGGAAGACCCAGCCTGTACCCTGAGAGTGTGGGTTGGGGAAGGCAGTGGGCTGAGCGGACTCACGGGGAGACCTTAATAGTCACCATCTCCTTACCCCCAAATCGAACCATAAATCCATCTAACATTGGGTGGCAGGCAGGTAAGAGCACGCTCCTTTCGCTGAGGGTCCCTGGGTGCTGGGAAGGCCAGTGGACGCGTGCAGAGCCCCCAGGCCCAGCCTGACAGCCTGTGCAGATCCGGGCTCCCCAGCTTGCTACCTGTCTTCTTTCCCTCCCTCTGGCTCTCTCCCCCTTCCAGGGTTCCCTACTAGCACAGTGACTATAGATCTCGGTTTGACTCTCAGCCTCACCATCTCTTCGGAGCCTGACGGTCAAAGGTGAGAGAGGGCAAGGGGTCCCTTCGGTCACCTGCTCCCAGCTCACTTCTCCATTCTACCCTCATCCAGGGTCCTCTATAGCTCTCAGGGCACAAGCACCACACTAGCCTGCTAGCACCACATGGCCCTGGGGAAGCCGCTCCCCCACCCCCTAGCTCCACCTGTAGATGGAAGGAAGTGTCACCAGGTGGGCAAAAGGTTCCATATCTTGCCCAAGTCACAAAGCTGAGAGGAGGGTTCAGCCTCACGTCTGCTGACTTTACAACTCATTCTCTTAGTTCCTACATCAAAACATTTTAGTGCCAACCAGATGCCGAAGCTACATGCCGCCTTACAAAGTCCACTCTCATTTCACAGAAGGGTAAACTGAGGCTCTCCCAGGGTCCCATGGTCTCCGAGAGGTGGAGGTGGAACCGGCACTGAGCCTCCGATGTCCTGTGGGGTGGCCGCAGTCCTAGGCTGACCCACCAGAGGGGTAAGGGCCACCTGTAGGAGAGCAAACAGTCTAGACTCAGAAGTGCCCCCAGCTGGGCGATGACCTTGGACAATCCAGCCCCTCAGTTTTCATGGAAGAGGGGAAGAGAATGAGTCCTATGGACCCCAAAACATTGATTCACCATTAAACTACATGGTCGCAAAGGGGCACATGCTCTGTGAGAGGTGGTGACATCCCATCACCCAGGTTTGAAATGCAGCGAAGACAGCAATTATTCAGGTATGCCTGTGTTGTCTTTCCCGCCTCCCCCAGGCGACGCCATGTTCCCCAGGCTTCCTGGGGGGCTGCGCAGTGGAGCAGTGAACTGATCACTTATGATAAGGCTTGTGAGAGCGCATGGGAGCTAGAATGAGCTCTGGCTAAGGGGCAGAGGGTGTGCCTCTGGTCCTGCGAAGGGTCTGTGTGCAAGTCTGTTGCAAAGGCCCAGACCAGGGGCACCTCTGACCTTCCCCCACAAAACACCCTGCCCTCTGCTCACCACTCTGACCCTCTCCAGGTCTTTACTGTTCTGGGGCCAAAAAGGGAAACACAATCAGATTATAATGATGAGCCCTGGTTGGTGTGGCTCAGTGGATTGAGTGCTGGCCAAAGGTTGCCGGTTCGATTCCCAGTCCAGGGCACATGCCTGGGTTGTGGGCCAGGTCCCCAGTTGAGGGGTGCGAGAGGCAACCAATCGATATATCTCTCACATATTGATGTTTCTCTCCCTCTCTTTCTCCCTCCCTTCCCCTCTCTCTAAAAATAAATAAAAATTTTTAAAAAGGGTATAATGATGGAGTTCATCTATTAACCACCCATCAGGGGTCAGACCTGCACTGATAATGAAAACCTAGCATGGTCCCTCCAGGGAGGCATTCTACACTTCCCTGACAAGGACAGGAGCCTCAAAGAGGGTCAGTGACTAACGAGGTCACACAGGTCACTGGAGAGCTGGGATTTGAACCCAGATCCCCGCCTCTGATCTTTCCAGTCCCCCTCCCCCAGCTCCAAGCACCCGCTCAGGACAGAGACTCGACTCACACCCCGTTCCTTAACTGCTGCACACAGGAAAGGACCAAGGTGCTCAGAGAAGGATACAAAGCACAACGTCCAACAATCCTGGCATCGTGCACGGTCATATTACTGAGAAGCTGTGTGACGCCAGGCCAACGACTTCACCTCTCAGCCTCGGCTCCCTCATCTGTGAAACAGGGATACGAGTAACACCTCCCCCCGGGGGGGCTGTGGGAAGTGAGTAAGTGAGCACTGAGCACAGGTTCCACCACGTAGGTCCTAACTGGACAGGCGGGCCCAGGAGTCCCGGGGGCCTGGCAGTTCAGAGGGCTGGCGCTAGCTCTGGTCCACTGGCGGTTTCCGCACCGGGGAACAGAGCAAAGGCGCCACTACAGGCAAAATGCCAGGCCTAGCTGGTAATTAAAGAGCTGCAAATTACAGCAACTTCAAGGTGTGATGACACACCTGTTAGAGCAGCCAAAGAAAGGGAAATGGGTAAGCAGTGAAGCTGACAGGGTGCTGGCAGGGCCTGGGGGCAACAGGCCCTCTTCACAGCCGGAGGAGTCGCATCCTCGCGCTCTGGGGTCAGAGAGCCTGGATCCCAATCTTGGCTCCGCCATTATTAGCAGCTGGCGTTTGGGCGACTTCGCCTCTGCTTTCCCATCTGTAAAATGGGGTGATCAAAGCCTCAGCTGCACGGCTGTCTGGACGATTCAAAGAGATCACGTATGTAAGACCCTGAGCACAGAGCAGGTGGCTGTGCTGTTATTAGTTATTGTTCCCTAAGGGTCCCTCAAGGCTCAGCTCCAGCTGCCGTGGCCCCAGGGTGTCAGGGAAGGCAGGACCCGGCTTCTACTCCAGCTGACTTGAGTCGGGGTCACCCAGAGGCCAGAAACACCCAGGGAGGGGGCCCTGAGTCCTCTCTCAGCGCAGTCTTCCCTTTTCTCCTTCCCTTCCCTCCCAGAGACCAAGCCGGAGGCTGGGGCTCAGAATCACTTCTTGGAGGAGCTTATTAAAATGCAGATATCCAGGCCCTGCCCCTGCCCCGTTGCACTGAAATCTTGAGGGGGCCCAGGAATCTACTGCGAAAGCATTTCATGGCATACGGCCGGGAAGGAGAATCAGTGGCTCTTAGGAAAGTCCCATCCCCTCAGCCTGGCACTCAAAGGCTCGGCCCAGCTTTCCGGCCTCACCTCCCACCCTGTCCTCCAGCCCCCTCAACTCCAACCCCACCAAGTGTTTCACCATTCCACAAACAGGTCCCTTTTTTGTGTGCCTCCATGCCTTCGCAACAGATAGTCCCCTACCCGGAACTCCCTCTCACTGTCCCTGCCGACTCAACTTCCAGTGGCCCTTTAAGACCCAGCTTAAAAGTCAGCTCCTGGGGGAAACCCTTTTCAACCCACGAGGAACAGCTAGTCACTCCTAGCTCACCTGAACCACCATATCACGGTGTACAGTGACAGCCAGGCCTGGGCCCTCTCTGTTCCCTCCACCCAAAAGCCTCGTTCCCCTGCCCCCCTAGGGCCGGTTCCTCATCCCGCGGGCCTTGGCCCCGACCACACCACTTCAAGGGAACCCTCCAGGTTATCCCTGGTTTTCTCCTGCATCGCACGTAGGCCCCACATGAGAGTGGTTATGCCGGTGGGACAACTAAAATCAATGGCTAAGATATATACACTGTGTTTTGTTGATTCTAAGATGTCATCGGTTTTAAGATACCACATTATTTTATGTGCCACAAAGAAAAAAAAAGCAATTAAATTATGACACATCATGGACAGTAACATGAGAGGTATTAAAATGTGGGAACAAAAATCATGCGTCTCAAGAGTCAGGGAAGTCTGGTGTGTGTGCACTTATCTGGTCTAACACTAGCCTCTCTTCCCAGTTCAGGTCTGGGCCCTGTGGCCTGCAGGGTGTCTGTCTTCCACCTGCCTCCCCTCACAGGATGGGCCCCCCGTGTGGCCCCCAGGGGTGGGGCTGAGCCACAGAGACGGGAGCAGCTAAGCGATTGGATACCTAGAACGAGGGAGGCTGGGTGCTCTCCCGGTCCATGAGGCTCCAGGAAGGGGGACCGTGGGGTCACAGAGTAGCACCCCAGGCCAGACGGCGATGGTGACACAGAGATAGTTACCGTGACCCGGAACGGTGTAGCGGCTGAGGGCTCCATGCTGGGGCTCTTCTCCGAGAGGCTGCCGGGCAGGCTGCGCCGGGAGCCTGGCCTTTCTTGGGGCGACTCTGTCAACAGAGGGAGAGTGAGGGTTAGTGTGGACAATTGAGGCCATCCAGTCAGGCCCTTCTGTCATTCCATCCTGGCCAGAACAGCAGTCCCCGTAAAACAGTACAGCCCCCATAGAAAACAGTTCAGCAGGTCCCCGCCAAAATTAAAGACGTAGTTATCTATCACAGGACCCAGCAATTCCACTTCTAGGAATATACCCCAAGAATCAAAAACAGAGACACAGACAACTACTTGTATGCAAATGTTCACAGCAGCGTTATTCACAACAGCTAAAAGGTAGTAGCAACCCAAGTGTCCACCAGCAGATGAGTGGATAAACACAGCCGTGTATCCACACAATGGAATGGTATCCATACTTATTCCATCGTAAAAAGGAATGAAAGTTCTGATACGTGCTGCATTGTCGTGAACCTGGAAAACACGCTGAGCGACATGATCGAGATGCAGAAGAAAAGATATTGTGAGTCCACTTAGATGAAATACCTGGAATAGGTAAATTCACAGAGAGAGGAAGTAGACGAGAGGTTACCAGGGGCTGGGGATGGGCCAGGGGGATGGAGGGGGCTGGGGAAGAGAGTTACTGCTTGATACAGAGTTTCTGCTTGGGGTGATGGAAAAGATTTAGAAATGGACGGTGGTGACGGCTGCATAACACTGTAAATATACTTAATGCCACTGAATTGTACACTTAAAGTGATTTTAATGGCAAATGTTATGTAATATATATTGACCCCAATTTTTTAAAAAGGTGTCCCAAAACCTGTACTTTAAGCCATACACCTGGAGACGCAATGAGCTCCCTGTCACTGGAAGCGGACAAGAAGCCCCTTTAAATATGAGAATCTGTGACCTCTGGCTTCCAAATCAGAGCTTCTCTTCTATAGGCTTTAAACCTGGGAGAAGCGCCAGGGTCAGGCAGGTGATGGAGCCCAGGGTCACAGCCTGCACCCGGCACCAGCTGGTCCCTCTGGCCTAGCAATCTGGGGCCCGGTGCAGCTCTAGCTCCCCCCAGTCCAAAAGACGCTGGAAGCCTGGGTTTTTTAAAAATATGAAATGTTCTGATTTTTAAACGGCGACAGCTCATTCAGAACTCTTAGCCATGGCCTTGAGCGTGCCTGCTTAAAACCTCCCGAGTCAGTCCGGCCTGGCCACTTTCCTCACGGGCCCCCCCCCACGCCGCACTGGGCCTTGGCTGCTGCTCTTTCCCACCGCTCCAGCGGACCCCGCAGACGACTCCCTTCCTGCGCCCCCCAGCCTGACCCACCCTGCAGGCCTTGGTGGGGACCCTTGGGGACGGAGAGACAGAGACAGAGAGAGACCCCTTAGCTTGACTGCAGAACTTCTAACACGTCCCCAGTACTCTGCATGGAGCCTGCCGCCTGGCAGGTGTTTGCGAAAGACTTGTTGACTCAAAAGGAAGAAAAAGAATGGGGCAGCGCTTTCCCCGGTACAAGTCAACACACAAGGGTCAGAGTCGGGGGCACACGCCCAGCAAACACTCGCACACATCCACCTCCGGGCAGAAACTCCAAGGCGTGCCAGCTCAGACCCACTCCCGGGTACCCATCCGTGTGTGGACGGTGCCCATACACAGGACAGATGACGAGGAGCAGGCTTTCCTAGAAGGCAGAATGGGCTACTGGGGGCAATGTCCACACTTTCCGGTCCATTTCCTCCAGGTGGCCGATCAAAGCGTGAAAGGACAGAACTGAGCCCCTCACCCCACTAGGACAGGCTCCCGTGCTGAGCTCTGGCAATGGGTCTAGGGGAGGTGGGCCACTGGCAGGGTCAAGTTCAGGCCCAGCTGACCAACAGGCAGGCCTGGGGCAGGGGCCAGGTGCAGACTAGCCATTCCTGGGCCACTTGTTCCAGAAAACTTCCGCCCCACGACCTCTCCTCAGCCCAGTGACTGCTTCTCTCGTGGTCCTCCCTATGTAGATCCTTCCTTACTCCTCCCCATGATCACTGCGAGTCTCACCTTAGGGGACACCCGCTTCTTCTGGGGTTTCCCTACGAAGCCTCTTCCCATGCTCTCAAGTCTGCCTTCGCATCTCCCCCACTCCTAGCACCCACCTCAGCCGCCTGCATAACCACTGTCTCTGACCCACGTGTCGGGCACCGGGCTCAGCCTCCAGAAACCTCTCAGTGCACGTACGCACGCGCACACACACACCTGGCCACGCTGCCTTTCCTGGGCGGGCAGGCCATCACCGTTCTGGCCAAGAGACACAAGGAGTCCCCTGGTGGAACACAAGGAGCCCAGCACCGCCACTTCGCCTCTGAGACCAAGTCCAATCAACCTGTTCAGAGTGCCTATAGCCTCTAGCTTCCTGGGTTCTCGGGGGTGGCTTGGTCCAACCACCCATTTTACAGGTGAGAAAGCTGAGGCCAGAGGGAAGGAACATGTCCGCGAGCACCTAACCCAATGGGTCTACAGCAAAATCATCTCGGGGTCTCCCAAAATGGCCTTAAACTTCAATTCAGAAGCGCCGGCTTCATCCCATCTACGTCAAAACATAGAGAGGCAGGGAGGAGGCCGCAGGGCAGGCTGGGACAGCCAGGGCAGGCCCTGCGCTCCACAGGAGACAGAAGGGGAGGCTTGGTCCCGGTGGTTTCCACTTGGCCCCAGCTCCAATCCCCACCCTGCCTTCTTGTGCTGCAGCGGGCCGCTGACCGGTGTAGACCACACCAACCGAGCTTCTGGGCCCTCCAACTTCCATGGGGTCTGGCCAATGAGAAACCCTGGTGGGAGATCAGGGGAGGGAGGAGAGTTGCCTAAGCTGACTGCCTCCCTTCACTGACGGTTCCAGCTATCATCAATGATGCTGTCTCCTGGCCTCTCCCCTCCTTAGGGCCCCGGAGGACCAGCCCCGGCTGTCACTAGCCCTGGGGTCCTGCATTCCTCTTCACAGTTCCTCACACTCGCCCACACCTCAAATCATCCTCGCGTAAGTGCCGCCTGCTTCCTGCTGGACCCCCACTGATCCACCAGGCGGCATCTCAGCTGCTGAGAAGCAACCAATCCCCACTGGTGCAGCTGACGGAAACTCCTTTCCGTCTGGACAGGAAACCAGGCTCTGAGGGAAAGCTGTGATGTGGTCATGCTGAACATCACAGGCACAGTCTGGGCCCGGCCAGGTTTTCTCCCCACCTGACACCCCAAACGGCTTCCCCAAGCCTGCCACCAACTCTAATGACACAGTTCGTAATCATAACCTCATGGGTCCCTGAGTTCTGGTCCAGTATTTCCCTACCTCATTATCTTTCCCCCTAAAGAGTCTTTCTAGATGCATTTTTCCTAGTTTCCTTCCATACAAAATTTTTTAATCCTTACCCAAGGATATGCTCATTGATTTGAGAGAGAGAGAGAGAGAAACATCAGTTGGTTGCCACCTATCTGTGCCCTGACCGGGAATGGAACCCATAACCTAGGTTACGTCCCCTGACCGGGATCAAACCCATGACCTTTTGGTTTACGGCACAACAATCCGACCAACTGAGCCACTCGGTCAGGGCATACCCCCATAAAATTTTAATACCACATATACAGGAAACATCTTTTATGCACTGTACATATATTGGGCTTTATATACAAAAAGAGTGAGATTTTTGTCACCACCTGCCCCCCCCTGCTCCAAGAACCAATTTTTTGCCCACGTGGGGTCAATATTACCCCCTTTGAGAATGGACGTTCTGGACCCGTTCAAATACAGTCCCCATATGACAACTTGGACAATTGTGGTGAGCTCCATTTTCCAGATGAGGAAACTGAGGTTCTGAGAGGCAAGGGACTTCCTCTAAAGTTCCCCTAAGTAGGAAGTAAGAGTACATGTTGAAATCCCCTTAAACTGTCCCCCTCAAGCCCCCTTAGGCTTCAGAGAAGGCTAAGGGCACCTGGAGCAAGGGGTGGGGAGAGGAGCCCAAGGTTGGATTAGGAGACAGAATTCAACCCTGACTCCACTGCGTGACCCCAGGCCAGCCCCTTCCGCCTCCGCGCTCGTGATTTATCAGCGATGCAGTGAGTCGAGGAATCTGAGGAGTCCCCATCCCTGTTCCCCACTACCAAAAACAAAACAAAATTCTCTTTATTTCACACAGGCAAAGAGGATGGAAAGTTGACCCCTGCATCCTAACTCTGCCTCCAGGGATTTAGCCCAAGTCCTCGAAAAAACACAGCTGCCTTTGGCCTTTGATTCAGCAACATGTCTTCTCTAATTGGGGGAAGTAGACACTGACAGGCTTGAGCCTCACGCCCCCAGAGGTCTAAGCAACACAGATGGCACAGCATGAAGGTGGCATCCCCAGGGCCAGATCCCAGGAAGGGAGAACCAGCCGACCTCCTAGAGTCTCCCCGAGACACTGGAGCACTGGCCAAGGAGTCTCCCGTCAGCTCAGGCTGTGTGACCTCCGCAAGACCTCCCAGGCTTCAGTCTGCAAAATCAGGCCACAGAACCAGCTGACCCCGGATCCCCTTTCCACTAAGAGGTCAAAAGGGCCTCTGTGGTAACAGAAGGCCAAGCTGCCTTCCTGTTCTTGGAAACCACAGCCAGAGAAACGCATTTTAGCCTTCAAATGTTCGGGGGGGAAGAAAAAAAAATAAAATAAAATCGGTTTCATTCAAATGCCGCTGGCATAGTTGCCATGGATACCACCTAATCATGAAGGATGACTGTTACTTGTTCCCATGGAAACATGGAGACCTGAGGAACATCCTGTAATTTCAGACAAGACACCAAATTTTAGTTGTCGGGTTGTGATGCCCAGATCTTAACGCTTAAAAACAAGTAGATGCAGCAACCTCTACTATTGGTGTCAGCAGAAGAGACGTCAGCACAAGTGTGGAAAGGAGAGGTGTGCGTGCCTGCTAGACTTCAAGAGTGATCAAGAAAATGCAAATTAAAACTAGCAGGTACCATTTCACACATTTCAGATAGGCAAACATGAAAAGGAATACTGACCCCAAATGTTGACAGGAATATAGGAAGCTTTTTCATCACTGCTGGTGAAGTGAATAGGGTTTGGAGAACAATTAAACGGTGGCTGGTTGAAACCGACACACCCACTGACTCTGGGACCGGGAATTTCCCTCCTAACATGTCCAGCCTAGAAAAATGCTTCACCGTTGCACATGGAGATCAGCAGAAAGATGTCTACTGCAGCACTGTCCATAGTAGCAATATGTTGGAAGTAACCTAAATGTCCTCTAATAGGGGAATGGATGGCTGTACCTTGGGGCAATCACTCAGTGGAGTATTACACAGCAAGGAAGAGGGAACGACTCCAGGGAACACTGTTCAAAACTGCAACAGAGCACAAGAGCACTACAAAAGACCCAGTTCCTATAAGCTCAACATGAATAAAACTCAAAAATATATTTTAGTCCTGCAAGACCCATGTCAGACGGTTGACCTCCAGTACAGTAAGATGACAAATCTGTGTTGTGTAAGCTGCCAAGTTTTAGTTTGTTGTGGCAGCAAAATAGGAAATACACATACCATGGAATACTCAGCGATGAAAAAGAAATGTGCTATTGTTATATGCAATGATTTGGGTAGCTCTCAAGGGCATTGTGCTAAGGGAAAAACGCCAATATCCAAAGGTGTATGACTCCATTTATACGGCATTCCCAATGCGGTCAAGTTTTAGAGATGAACAATGGATTCATGATGGCCAGTGATTAGGGATGGGGGGCAGCAGGCAGGTGGGTATAACTTTAAAAGGGCGACACAACAGAGATCTTTGCAGTGATCAAGTCTTGTATTTTGATTGTGGTGGTGGTTACAGGAATCTACGTGTGGCAAAATGACACAGAAGTATTTGCACACATCTCACCGATGTGCAGAAAAGGTGAGAAAGGAGGGCCAAAAACAGACCCTGGCATCAGAAGCTGGCCTCGCCTTCCCCACTCTGCCATGTGATTCTCATGTTGGACATAAACCACATCACAGGCGCTACCAACCTTGGACAAGGTTGCCATGGTCAACTGAGATGAAACAAGACCACTTCATAATTTTGTCTAAGCAACCAACAGAAGTCAGGCCCCCGTGCCACCCACAAAATCCTAAACATTACGCACCCTTCCATGCCCTGCTTGGCTAAAGTAACTGCTGTTGCTTCACCAATGACATCTTTATCCTCATGCTGGCCTCCTCACCCTAGAGAAGATTTGAGATAACCCCTCATACAATTGCCCCGCTTTCTGACCGCAGCCAATCTAGCGTGAGCCCTGCTTCTATAGACCTCCCCGAAATCACACGACCAAAGCGCAAATCGTATAGTAGGTTCTTTCCACCACATTCCGACTGAGAGGCCCTGTGGTTCGCCATGGTGTGTGTTCTCATTCACAGAGATGAGTAATAAATCTGACTTGTTCAATTACAGGTGTGTTTCTGGCAGGTCTTTGTGTGCAGGGCATTGACACTGGAGGGTACTGTGCTGCAGCTCCAGGGAAACTGGGCACAGGGTACATGGAAACCTCTGTTTCTGCAATGGCCTATACATCTGTAATGACTTGAAAATAAAAGTTTCATAAATAGCCCGTTAAACTACATGAAATCCTGTCTGTGGATTCACAATTGAGATTTCCACCCCAAGAAACTGACTCGATAAAGTATTGGTGGCCAGCGTTACCTGAGTGGAGAGTAGCCAGCCAGCCGGAGGTGGCACCGGAAGGTACCGGAAGGCACCGGAAAAGGAAAACCACTGCGAAGGCTCACCCTGCACTCTCTACGCTGAAATCTGCCTGCTGTTTATGTGATTAAACTAATCGGATGTTTTACTTTCTGTTTGTAAGTGTGTCCACCTACCTAGAAAAACATGAATAAGACTCCCAGATTTGTTATCAGGGGTTCTCTTTGGAGGATGAGACAGGCATCGGGGTGGGAACAGATGACTGTGCCATTTACTGAATGAAGAATAATTCAGACTTCCCAAAACTAACAGTAAAATTAAAGTATAAATAGGTGGTAGGATGACTCAGTATAAATTGTGCCCTCTGAATATGTCTGAGGAGGAAAAAGGAAAAGATGAGAAAAAACAAAATCAGAAAACAGAGCAAATGACATCCGAACCAATAGCAGCCCAAATGCCCAGATGGAGAGAGTAGATCGGGAAAGGCCACGAAGCAGACTTAGAAACAAACCCGAGCACAAGGGAACACAATAGCTCCAGGGCCCAGAGTGCCAACAGACTAGTGCCCCCAGCCCCCAACCCTGGGAGTGGCCAGGTGAACTTCAGGAAGAGCTAAAGGTAAAACCACCATGGTGGTTAAAGACTCCACGGTCGTGGAGTCTTTAGATGGCTAGGACTCTCCAGACACAGCAGTCCAGCTGATGCTTGTGAGTTTCAGTGTGAGCGTGTGTGTGTGTGTGTGTGTGTGTGTGTGTGAGTTAACACATCTGTACTGTTATTATCTGCTCTTAAGAGCCAAATAAAGAGTTTGCCAAAATATCGCATGGATAAGTTGGCGGGTCTCCTGCTTCCTATAACACACTTTTCCCAGTTCAGCCTTTGGTCAACGATCTTTGGGAGAGCGAGGGGAGGTATTCCTTAGAGGCTGCTAAACCTTACCCACTGAGGTAGGCAGAGTAATGGCCCCCAAAGAGCCCACGTCCTGACCCCTAGAACCTGTATGTTACCTTATATGGCAGGTGTGATTAAATGAGGAATCTTGAGATGGAGAGATCACCCTAGAATATCTAGGTGGGTCCAATGTAAACCCAGGGGTCCTCCTAAGAGGGAGCTAGGAGGGTCAGAGAAGGAGACATGCAGATAGAGGCAGAAGTGGGAGCGACATGGGGGCACAAGCAGCTTCCAGAAGCTGGAGGAGGCAAGGAAACTGGTTCTCCCCAGAACCCGCGGGGGGGATGTTGTCCTGACGACACCTTGATTCTAGCCCAGGGAAACTGATTTCAGACTGCTGACCTCCACAATGGTAAGATAATAAATCCAGGTTGCTTTAAGACACTAAATTTGACAGTGGCAATAGGAAACCGATACACCCGCTGATGAAAGCACAACTTAGAATAACTGGCCAATGAGGACTGGGTACTCTCAAGATCTCTCGCCTCTCCTTTTCCAAATCTACATGCAGCTGCCTTAGAATAGGAGACGAGCTTCCTCTAAGAACTGTAACATTCATCACCATATATAATGTAAACCTCTTTCTCCACAATGCATTCATTATTAAATGACATAGGTGATAACCCCATATACTTGAAAACCACAAAAGTATATGGTACCTTTGTTGGTTATGTCATAGTACAGCTTAGAGATGTTTTCACATTTATATGTAGAGAACATTTCATCTTCTAACGCTCAGCATCCTATGCATCTTACCTTAGAAGAGATGCTGATCACCCATCTGGTGTAGCTCAATGGATTGAGCGTCGGCCTGCAGACCAAAGGGTCACCGGTAGATTCCCCCCCAGTCAGGGCACATGCCTGGGTTGCAGGCCAGGTCCCCGATACGGGGTGTGCAAGAGGCAACCACACATTGATGTTTCTCTCCCTCTCTTTCTCCCTCCCTTACCCTCTGTCTAAAAATAAAATAAATAAAATCTTCATAAAAAAAGAATAGCTGCTGATTATATCAATAATACTTCTTTAGAGTATATAAGTTCTAACAATAGCACTCCAGAGGGAACCATGATTATCAAAACCTAATATCCATACATATTATTCAATTCATCCTATTTTTCATTTATTCAGGAAATATAAACCAATTCTTTTTGCCCCCAAACTCTACCTCACTACTTAATGTTCTGCACTTTTGTTCAAAAACTGTATTATTAAATTAGAACAACATAACTATGTAACTGGCTTTTTTTTGCAACAAATTAAAATGGGCACACGCTTTAAGTATGTATGCTGTATATTGATTTTTACACATAACTTTAAACTCTTTACCTTTCTGTATTTGACAACTTGGAATTCAAATTTTAAATTATCTCCAAGTTCCTAAGTTTTAATACTAAATGATTTAATACTAAAGCAAACTGAATTTCAGTTCCTTGTATAGTTTTTAGCCTAAGGAACAGCTGACCAATAGATTATACAGGGTCCAGCAGAAGTAACGCCTGCTTGAGTATGGTTGGTAGGGCAATAATATGGGTGTAATAATTTATAGTTCTAATTTGAACATTTCACCTAAAATGTCTTTTGGTGTGCTTGAGTGTGATATTGTTATGTTATAGAATCATGTGCTTATGATTTTGTAATAAAATAATTTGTAATAAAAAGGGGGCATTATCTGTGCTGGACCCCGTGTATCAGATCCAACAAGGGACATGAAGTTGTAATTTGGAAAAAAACATCAGAGTGGATCATTTTATGTTCTAGAATAGACCATCTCAGCAGTTGGGGGGATAAGGAATCGGTGCAAACATGAAGCTCACGGTACCCGCTGTGCCATGAGCCAAGAGCCTTTTGTCTCTGACCCAAGAGTCGCACGTTTCTTCCAGCACCCATGAAACTCTACCAGGTTAGGTTGTTAGCTTGTAAGTAGGGTAAAATCTCCACCCCTCACAGCAATTAACAAAGGGCATCAAAAATACTTAGGGATAAATTTAATAAAACAAGTACAGGGCCGAGAGACATTGAAGAAAATCTCAGTAAATAGAAATATATACCACACTGGAGGACTGGGAAGCTTCGGTATTGTTAAGAAGATGGCATTTCTCCCCCAAACTGATCTATAGATTCAGTGCAATCCCAGTCAAAACCCTAGCAGGCTTTTTGAAGGCACTGACAAGCTCAGTTTTAAATTTAGATAGCAAAGCGAAGAACCTAGAATAGCCAAACAATGTGGAGAAAGAAACAGGTTGAGAGACTTATATTACTTGGTTTCACAACACACTTTATAGTCTTCAAATATAGCTGAAGTAATCAAGGCAGCGTGGTTTTTAGCATAAGGATGGACACACAGATCAATGAAACAGAAGAGAGTGCTGAAATAGTCCCACGCAGATATGATCAATCGATTTTTGGAGAAAAGTGTAAAGTCAGTTGATGGTGGAAAAAGATAGTCTTTTCAACAAATAGTGCTAAAACAACTGGATTTCTATATGTAATAAAAATGGACCACTGGGAAGCGTGGAGAAACAGTTCTAAGAGGGATGGGGACGGCGCCATATACACATATTTTTACCCCTCCTGAAGTAAGAAACATCAGCTCCAACTTCAAAGGAAAGAAACTGAGGTTCAGAAACATCAAGCCTGAGAAAGCCAGGACCACACAGCTGGGAAATGCAGAGGTGGGATTCAAGCCTGGAACCTCTAAATCCAGAGGTTGTCCCCTGGTGAGAAAGCAGCCTCTGGGCAGACCAGTGAGAGGACAACGGGTCCCAAGTCACCCAGGACACTGAGTTTCCTCCCTGCCTCGAGTTTTCTCTACATTTCCAGACCCCATCCCAGCCTGGATAAAAGGCAGAAAAGGATGCCTCGCTTGACATCATGATGCTGGGTGTGGGGAACGGTAGGCATCATGGGACTATGGAACTTCGATGCCTGTTGTCTCTCAAATGGAACTGGATCAGGGTTCAAATTATCTTTAAGTTCAGGATGTGGTTCAGAGTCCGTGGAGGTTGCCCACTGTTGCTGGGGGCGGGGTCTAATGGGAGAAAGACAGGCAGATGAGCATATAGGATTGGGGTTTCTGCCTGGCCTGAAAATCCTCAGTATGGAGCACTCAGCAGCTAGCTCCTCAGAGAGAGGAGAGAATGTGCAGGGGTCAGGGTGCTGGCACCGCCAGGGGGAGGGAGAGCCAAGGAGATGTCCCCGCCCCCCACCCTCACTATCCCAGGACCCCGTGGAGGCCTCTGCAAAAGGACAGTGCACGGGTTCGCGCCCTGGCCCCTGGCTGGCCTCCAGGGTCAGTCCTGCCCTTTTCAGCCTCCAGAGACACAGTTACCAGCTCTTCTTCACGCCCCTCAACGGGAGCCCTTAACAATTACTTTCACGGTATGTGCCTCCCATTCCTCACCCTGACATGCACCTCACTTTCAAAGCATCCCCAGCGTTCCAGAAAACTCCGGGTTTCCTGGTCACTCCAAGGATCAATTAAGTAGCCTGAAGGCTTCTTTCCTCCCTGAATCTCTTTTTCCTCCTTTGCTTTCTGAGGATCTGCAGGACCTGTAGTCTCACCTTCCCTGTTTTTTATTCCTGAGTTTTCTTCTACCAGAATAGGTTCTGTAGCGACAGGACCTATTCCAGGGGCCAGCGGTGAACTGGCATTTATCCTGTGCTGCTGGAATTCAGGAAGGTAAGGCGGTCCCGGGGGTAGACCCGTATTTGCTCCTCTCTTCTGTGTGCAGTTTCTCTCTGTCCAATTTTGAAACAATGCAGCACCGCCCATGTTGAAGCATTTGCATATGTATAGTGAAATATAAAAGCACATGTGGGCAGGACACACACCACCTTCAGGAGGCTGGTCATCCCTGGAGAGAGTGTAGGAGGCTTTAGCTCCCTCTCAGGGGTCAGCAATTTTTTTCCGTAAAGGGTCCGAGAGTCAATATTTTAGGCTTCAACTGCCCAACTCTGGTAACGTATCATGAAAGCAGTCACGGACAATATATGTAAATGAATGGGCATGGCTATGTCCCAAAAAAACTTACGGACGCATACATTTGAATTTCAGATGATTTTCACATTACAAAATATTATTCCTCTTTTGATTTTGGTTTCAATCCTTGAAAAATGTAAAAGCTACCCTTAGCCTGCAGGTCATGCAAAACAAGTGCTAGCTGGACGTGACCTGTGGGCTGCACCAGGCCAACCCCTGCTGTATCTGGGTCATTTCATTCTAAGAAAGAAAGAAAGAGAAGGTAAGTATGGCCATGTTAACATTTGTTAAGCCTGAGAGGGCAGTGCATGGGTGTCTGCAATATTTTTTTCTATAACTTTTTATACTTTCCAATATTTTAGAATTTTCAAAAAACTCAAGAAAGAAAGGAAAAAGCCTGGAAATAACCCCCAAATGCACTCAGAGCTTACCACTGGGCACTGGAATTGAAGGTGACTCTAAGTCCCTTCTCTTCTGTAATGATTGTATTGCTTTTTTAATCCTAGGAGTGGGAAGTGGAGGAGGGAAACACCAACATAAAAATTATATATATATTTTTTAAAAAGAAAGGATAGAGGGGTTTGGCCCATAACTGGTGGTCTCCTCTGAGGACAGTCAGTAGGTATGACCCATGAGCCCTTTCTGTAAGGTCCCAGGAAGGGCTGCCCCACCCCCAGCCCCAGAGCTCCTGCTCCTTAAACTGGCCTTCCCTCTGCAGACAGCACTACCTGTCCCATCCCGGGTCCCATCCTGGGAGAAGCCAGAGGCTGCTACTGATGGGGCAGGCTGAACAGCCCCCAACTGCTTGTTGCTAAACATGCAACTCTGAACAGGCTCCTAGACACCAGGAGTACTGCACCCATGACCGCATAGATAGCTGATGGGAAACCCCAGCTTCTCTCGGACCTCCATTCCCACCAGACTTCAACACTGCCCAGCTCTGCATACCACCCCCACTATTTGACCTCCTGCAGCCCCCGGTGCCTTTCCCACCATTCTCCTGAAGTTGCTCCCCAAGGGCCCCCCTAGCCCAGTCTGGTGCCACCCCCTCCTCTGCAGAATGGAGAGCCAGGGCAGGCCTGTTAGCCATGCCCACAGCCTGCTGGTCCCCTCCCCAACCCCCACCCACCCCCACCTGCCTAGGCCTTTCGAAAGGCCTTTTTGACACCACCAGTTCCCGCCCCCTCACTGTGAGGACCATCCCTGGACTCTCTCCTGAGTCCAGGTTCCCATCATTCTGGAATTTCAGGAACCAGTTCAATTTTCATAAATAAAACAATGGGGTAGCATAATATGAGGCTGGGTGACATAGGGCCACTGACTTCTTGCTTTGCCAAATACAAAGTTAAACAAAGAATTATCGCCATCAGGTATTTCATTAAAAAGTTGTTCTAACCCGCAAGAGTCTGAAGACCATCATCTCAGACTAAAGGAGAGTGACCCAGATGGATTGCAATGAAGTGGATGCCACGGGAATGTCGCCATGCTAGCCATGCTGTTCTCATTTTGCCGCTGGTCAGGGAGAGAAGGTGCCAGTCCCACCAGCACTGATCCTCAGGTGGGTGGCGGCCCCTCCCATGTCATATCCTCCAAACTTGTCAGCTCTGCTCAACCGGCCTGCTCTCTGCCTCCCAGGACCCCATACCCTGCTAGATTCCTTCAGGATTCCCCAGGAAGCACCTGCCAGGGTCTCCAACCCCTGCATCATCTCTGGGTCCTCTGGGACACCTCCCCACAGGCCCGTTGCTGCCCCTTCTCCCCATCTCCCAGCTCAGACCCACGCCTCTTGCACTCCGCCAGCCGGGATCGTCACGTGCGATCCCTGGTACTCCCTCCCTTCTCCCTGCGCCACGGCAGTCTGGCTTGCTGCTTGCTGAAAGTCATTCACCTAAATCACAGCTCTGGCTTAAGCTTAGTGAGGCTGAGACATCCTGGGCTCTGCCGCTCAGTAGCTGGGTGATGCTGAGCAAGTCACTGAACCCCTCTGGGCCTCGGTTTTCTCATCTGCAAAACGGAGCTGGTATCTGTGAGAACGAGCATATAATGAAATGATACATGCAAAGGACTTGGCAGAGCATCTGGTACTGTGTAAATGCTCAAAAAAATCAAAGTCGCTGTTATGCCAATGACTGTTACTTTCAAAATTCTTCCTTTGATTCCCCGGGGCCTGGCAGGGGCAGTTCCACCCTCTTGGCTCGCCATTCAAGGCCCTGCCTACCCTTCCAGTCACGCCATCTGCTGTCCCGATTACAGGACTCCCTTCCGCTAGGCTTAGCTCCCTGAGGGCAGGGGGCGGGGGGCTCACCCTGTCCTCCAGGGCTGCCCCTGGCACAGGACTTGCCAACCGTAGGTGGTTTCACCAAAGCTCTGCTGCTCTGAACAAGTACAAGTGACACTTGTAGCAGGCTCTGGGGGAAGAGATGACAGGGAACCATCTGGAAGGTTCTGATCCCCACAGGCATCACATTTTATTTCTAAATCAGCCCTAATAGAGCTGCAATTAACCCCTCAGGCTTTAGATGAACAGATAATGACTATTCGCCCAGCCTCTAATGATAGCTTACGCTCTGTCACGTCTATTTGTTAGAGGTGTTTCTGGGCCTGGAGATATTCGGTGATTTATCTGAGCTCACACAGCATTTGGGATGGTGCAGTTGGGATTCACCTGGCCACACTCCTGAGCCAAAGTCAGTCCCCAAAACAGAGGAATAAATAATTAGAAAACCACTTTTTCCTAAGACTATCCCAGATCGCCAGTTTATTGGTTTCCAATCACCAAATCCAAGCCCCACAAATCCCCATGCCAAGAGGGACACGGAGAAGCAGCCCCACGTCTGGCTGCCCAGCTCCCTCTGGTCTCACACTCTCTTCCTCTCCCCTCTGCTCCTTCATCCTCCAGGGACTTATGCGAGGGGAGTGCAGAGCCTCGCAGCCCCCACATCTTCCTCCTTGAGCTCTGCCTTTTTCATTTCACAGTGGTGTCAACATATCACCTCTGAGGGCCAAGAAAAAAGAAATAACACAGCCCAGATGCCGACAGTGCTCTCCTGTCTGTCAGGGAGAAGAGAGGAGGGAAATAAAAGCTAACAAGACTTCCAAAAGCGAAATCCCCAAACCTCCTCTTGGGTACCCAGCAGCTGTCAAAGTCAACGCGGGAACCTGGCAAAGGGGGGAAAACCCATCGGAATAAAAGGCAGGCAGCTGTGGAGTCTGGGATTCATAGACCGAGCCCGGCCGCACTTCTAAGGGCGAGATGGGTATCCTCACAGGCTCATCTATTCTGCTAACGTACGGGTGGTCTGTCTAGGCTGCGGAACCAAGCCTGTCTCTTCTGAGGACCGCGTCAACTTTTTTCCTTTTCATTATTATTATTTGGAGAGCTACCGAGAGTCCCCTTGCGCCCTTACTTATGCCATCAGAGGAAATCGCAGCCTAGGAAGCCGCTCCCAAACTCCAGGCCACGTGGGCCATTTTCAGATGGATAATTAAATATTGAACAAACGCTGAAATGCCTCTACTGGCTCGGGATGGCTAAAAATAACCACCTTGCCACTCCAGCGAGGGCATCTCGGCCACTCATTCTCAAATCCCTCCTCCCAGCAACTGTCAAAGCCAACCTTCCCAGGGAACAGTGGAGGTGGAACGGGGAGGGGGGAGCGGACTCCCAAACACCTACTTCGCAAAAAACAAAACTTCAGCTCCCAGTAAGCTCTGAATGTTCCTGACCAGGAAATACTCTCCCTTTCCTGACATTTAACCAAGTGGCCTCGAGAGGAAGAGGCAGGGGAAATATTGCAGCCGCTCGTTGCTTTTCTGTTAAAAATAGTCAAAAGGCTTCATGTCATTTCTAAGTGAAACCCGTATGTGGTCTGGGATGGGTCTAGTTACCCAAGAGCCTCCCCTCAACCCCACCTCCCTCCAAGAAGACCCAGTAAGGCGCCCAGCTGCCTCCGTTTCCCTAGCTGCACTAATCTTAGGAAAAGCAACAAACAAAATCAAGAATGAAATAGGATGCAAAGGTGTCTGGACTCCAGACTGAGGTCTCTCACTGACATTTTTAAGTGACCGTGGGGAGATGGCGGTGGCTCTACAGGCCTCAGTTTCCCCAGTTGTCAAGGAGAACAGGTAGTTCCCAGTGCTGAGCTGAGCTGCAAGAGGGCACAGGACTATCTCTCCAACCTCCCCCGTCAGCAACCAAGCAAAGCAGGCTCCAGTCCCTCCTGGTACCACCTGGTTTCAGCAAACACAGACGCAATGGGGCAGCCATAGAGCACCCGGGAATCGGGACTCTAAACGTGACCCACTGAGATCAAGGCACACTCTGGGCCCATCCAGTCCTCTCGGAATTGCACCAACCAATGAAAAGAAGCACTGGGCTTCTACATAAAGTTCAAAGTGTCAGTTTTGGAGTCTACTGGCCTCTGTGTAAACCTTGCCTCTGCAGAGAGCGACTTTACCACCTGAGCTCAGTTTCCTCATCTGGCAAAGGGAAGCGATGATAATGACCACTACCTCCTGAGAGTGTTGAAGGGTTCAAATGAGATAAGAGATAATCAGGTGAAGCTCTTGGCACAGGGCCTGGCACATGTTCAGCTAAGTAAAAAAAAAAAGCCATGATCTTCCTTATTGTGATGAGGATGGGCCAGAAACAAACACAAAGGCCAATGAGAGAGATATTCAGCCAACGAACTGGAGTCTCTGGCTTCCATCGAGGACCTAAATAGCTCTGGGAAGTGGGTCTCAGCCTGGCCGCCCATCTCCAGGCACTTCATACCAGGGGACACCGAACCGTCAGCACACAGAGACTTGGTGGAGAAACGGGGCTGGGCTCATAAGGCCTGAGACCCGCCCAGGGAATGCTCACGCCTGCAGGCATGACTGAGAACAGTATACAGGGGTATGGGTCCTAGCAGAGACTGGCCTGGGGTATTACCTGAATCAGCTCGGGGAGGCAGAAGAGCCACCCAGGGGAACTGACCGCCCGCTCCGTTCCCCCCACTAATGCCAACAAGGTCATTCCCCTGCCTCCCTCCTAAGTTATCGCCCACACTGTGGGAGGTGATGGTTGAGGCCCACGATGCAAATCAGACAGGAGAAGGAGGCGGCCTTATCCAAGTGGAGGCCTAACTGCAGCAAGATCTGTCTGCCCACCAGATAGTGAGGCGGTGCATTTATAACCCCACGATCTGGACTCAGGTGGAGCTGGGCTCCAGTCGCTAAGCCACGTGACGTTGGAAAAGGTTCCCCCTCTCTGGGCATAGTATCCTCATTTATAAAACGAGGAGAATACCAGTATCTATCTCACAGCGTTGTGGCGAACATTAAATGAAATAAGACAAGTACAGAGGGAAGCTCACTGCCAGGCACTGAGTAGGCCCTCAGCAAACAGAAGCCGTTTTTACCTTTATTGCATGCCATGATAGGGAGTAGTGAGCCTCCCAGTCTGTAAGGTATGTAAGGATGAGGAGGGCCTGGAGAAGCCGGGATCAAGCCCCAAAGGAGAGACTGTGTTGCAGTAGAAACAGAGGAAGAGACAAGGCAGGAAAAGGTGTAAGTACAATTTCAGGGGCACACCCAAATTAGGGGCAGAGAGCCAGTAGCTGGGTCCTTGGGGGGACACTGGAAGAGTAGCGGGGGCCACATGACACAACCAGCCCCGACCCTCAGAGCTATGCTCAGGCTCGTCCAGCCCACAGGTCCACGCTGTTGCCAAGGGACCCCTCAGCAGGCCTCACTGAAGCCAGGGTTCCCGTGGAGAGGTCCCAGGCCTGCCCCGCCCTCTGGTGGCATGCAGGCCCTTCCCATGGCATTTCTACCAGTTAGAAAGCAGCTGTGTCAAACCAGCCTGCTTCCCAACCATGTCACCATCTTCTTGGGGGCAGCAGCCCAAGGTTCCATACGCTGCTCTGTGATTGTGGCCCCTCTGTGCCTCAGTATCCTCATCTAGACCCCATGGGTTAGATCACTCAGCTGCTGAGTTCGAAGCCCTGGGCAGGACCACCACCTCAAGTGGTCGGTCCCAGCCCTCCTGGAACCTTTGCGAGGCCTGCATTCCTCAGAGTGTGCTGGGGCAGTCCTGGGAACCCCCTGCTGAGACCCCACAGGCAGACTCCAGCAGGCCCTGAAAGGAAACAGGCCCAGGTGGAAAGGAGGAGGGGACCACACAGCAGCCAAGACACAGGGGCGCGCGATGGCAGTCTGTGTGGGGACGGGGCGGGGGAGCTGTCCCCGGAGAAAACATCCACCAAGTCCCCAGCGCCCAGGCAGGTCTGGCATGTGGTTGGACCCCTGGAAACACTCAAAGGAAGACGTGAAGAGGAGGATCAAAACCTCCCGTAAGTATGAGTTATGGGCATTCCAAGAGGTCTCCCCATTGGCTCTGCTTGACAGATGGGGAAACTGAGGCCTTGGGATGTGCCCAGAGTCATACAACCAGCTTGTAGCTAAGATGGGAGTAGAGCCCCTCTCTCCCACTAACTATTGTTCTTACCCTAAAAAGGGCTTTGTGTGCCAGTTCGCCTTGATGAGCCAGTGCCTCCCCACAACAGACAGGGGCTTGGTAAGGGCTGGGATACAAGCCATTCATCCCCATGTGCCCCCAGTTCCCAAGCTGGAGCCCAGCACACAGTAGGTGCTCGCAACATGCTTGCTTGCTGAATGAATAGGCCAGGCTTTATCCAGAGTGAGAGGAAACCTTGCATTTCTCCCAGCAGTCCTAGGGAAACAGATCAGACAGACAAAGCTTTGGTCTTGGTGGGACGGCACCCTGGCTGGTGACACCCTACTAGAGACAGGAGCCCTTCAAATCCATGGGTCATGCCCAGCCTTTAAGAGGGCTTAGGGTCACAAAGCACAATGTGAAATGGCCAGATGACCTGCCATCCAAGGGTCACTGTTCCCACCCTGCCTCTGGCCATTGTCAGCAGCAGGTCTATGCTGCCCATTCTTCACATAGGAAAACTTCGCTTAGTCAAACCGGGACTGCCGGCACTGCCCCTCATTTGGAGCCTTGCCAGGGACAGAGTCCAGCTCAAGTCTGCAGTGCGCCCCCTCCCGCCACCCCAGAGGGGCAGCTGGGATGGTGGGCAGGGAGCTTGCTCAGAGGTGGCAGCCTGGCCACAGCCCTTTTTCCAACCAGGCCAGTTGCCAGCCCCCACAGACAGCCAACTCTTCCCTGCACTTTCCTGTTCTGAACAAACACACCTCCCACCCCCAAGTGCTCCATCATTGTCTTTCCTTACTAGTGGCAGAGGCCAGAATGGGTGTGGAGCGACAGCCCAACCAGGGCTGGGGTGCTGGGTACCACCTCTTCCTCTGGGGTCTGATGCCACTACCATGGGACCAAACCCCCGTGCAGATGGGAAGACTGAAGCCTAAGATCAGATGGGATGTGCCCAAGGCTACGGCGAGGCTCCCCCCAACATAAATTACAACTTGGGTGGGGGCTTTGCCCTCGGGAGGGGTGGCCCTAGGGTCAGAGTCAGGAATCTGGGGCTGCAGTGGAAGGAGGTCAGTGGCTGTTCAAGGCGCCTCCTACCTAGGTGGGCAGGAGACCTCCAGCCTCTGCGTCTCCCACTGCCAGGCAGCTCTCACCCCCCACTCCCAACTCCCCATCACTCCAGGGCCTTTATCAGGCCCAAAGTACTATTCCAGCTATTCCCCGACACCCGCCATGCCCCCCCACCCCAGGATAAACTCTGTCTACAACATCTAAGACATTTTCCTTCTCCCCATCTTTGTACTGCTGTCCCTTCTGTCCAGGGTAGGGACAATAGTTCACACTCAACTGTGGCCTAAGTCCCAGGTGGCACAGGCTTCCAACTTGCCATGCATTTGCCCTCATTTCTTAAACAGCCCTGCCATGACTACCTCCATTTACCGGACGAGGTCACTGAGGCTTGGAGAGGTAACTGGCCAAAGGATAGTTTAGTGCAGAACTGGGGCTTGAAATTGGATCTGACTTAACTACTCCCTCTGCAGAGGGAAATCCTATCTATCTCAGGAGGCCCAGCCCAAATGTCACCTCCTCTGTGAAGGTCTCCCTGATTTCCCCAGTTGTAACTTGTGTTCACCAACAGCCTCCTCCCCACGCCCTGTAGGCTTCAAGTTCCTTCAAGTCTGAGACACAATGCAGGGCCTCCTGCACGGGTACAGCAGACACACTGGTTGTCTCCAGCCCATCAGCGGAGCAGACGGGGGACTTTCGTTCCTCTCTGTGCCTCTGTGGTCAGGGATGGAACCAGGCCAAAGTAAAGAGTGGAGGGAAAGCTCATTCAGGGCACTGAGCAGGGGTGAGATCGGTACAGGAGGGCTCGGGGCGGCCCAAGAGTTACTGGGCATTTGTACAACTACCGTTTCTCACAGTATGAACCCGTTTTCTCACGGGACCCTCCGTGTGCTGCTGGTCCCATTTTACAAGTTCAAGAAACTACCGGTAATATTCAGAAAAGGGAAGCGACTTGCCCAAAGTCACAGTGCTGAAACCCAGATCTCCAGCCTCCCAGACCAAACCTGGAGGAAGAGGCTAGCCAGGAGCCACTTCAAGAGACACAAGGAGGTCTGGCCTACGTGGCTCGGTTGGCTGGGTGTCATCCCACAAAGTACCCTGGTCAGGGCACATGCCTGGGTTTCGGGTTTGGGGATCACACAAGAGGCAACTGATCGATGTTTCTGTCTCGCATCGATGTTTCTCTCCCTCTCCTTCTCCTTCCCTTCTCCGCTCTCTAGAAATAAATAAATAAAATCTTTTTAAAAAGAAGAAGAAGAGAGGCAAGGGTAGGGGATGGATCACAGGCCCCGAGAGACCCTTGAGGACTGCACTCCCAGCGCTCACCTGTAGGCACCTCCCAGCCTCAGCTTGAACCCTTCCAAGCTTGGGGAACTCACTACTTCAGGAACTACCTACTTCCTGAGGAAGCCTGGATATTGTGGCTCAGCCCTGACCATGGGAAAAGTCTCCCACATTCCGGGGGAAACCAGTGGAACATTTACCACCCACCTGCTTCATTTACGCTCAAACTGACAAGGAAACTGAAGTTTACGGGAAACACTACAGGGCCCAGGCCACACAACCACACCTGAAGGGGTGGGGATTTGACCTCGGGTCTGCCAGATTCCAAGCACAGGTTTGCTCAAACACGGAGCCAGCCTTCGCCATTCCCAAGACAACCCGAGGGTGTAAACTGGGCCCAGGTGCCCACTGGGTGCTACAAACTACCCTCCTCCCTCCCACTATAGGCACCTCAATGGGCCTGAGCCTTTGCCCAGGACTGGGGCCTCCCAGGCAGCTTCTAAGAGCTCCTCCTTCCAGGGGGCCTCTCCCCCCCCCTCCTAACCAGCGGTGGAAGGAAGTACACCTCCCCCCAACCCGGGGCCAGAAGGCAGCCCCCTGGATCACACTCATTCCCAGCTGAGGATCCTGTTACTGGAAAAAGAAAATGCTGCTTGAACCTCCCCCTCCTCGCCCCCCTCCAGCCTCCAGGGCTTGAAAGAGAGAAACTCTTTTCAAAGGAGGTGGTGCCTACCCACCAGGAGGGGTCCCAGACAAATCCTACAAGCCTAGGCTCCTCTGAAAAGAAGGACCCCTGGAGACAGGGTCCCCTGAAGTCCAAGCACCTGTCCCGCCACCCAAGAGTGGGTGGGGAGGCCGTTAAGTCCCTGAGGAGGGGATGGGGGCGGGCTCAGTCGAAAGGCCAGGGTAGTGAAGACAAGGTATTAAGGTAAAGCCGAGATCCTCTCAGCTTTATTGCCCAGCTGCTGAGAAAACGGAGGCACCGTGAAACAGAAGGTGGGATCTCAGAGGTGGAAGAAAGAGACCCCGAACTGCAATGTCCCCTTTCCCTGACCATGGTGTAAGGGAAGCCACTAGCGCCTCAGTTTCCCCACTGAGGGTGGAGAATCAGGGAGCGGCAGGGGACATACAGATCAGGCAGACACAGAAATGGGCAACTACAAGAGGCAGAGGAGGGAGTCCCGGGTAAAGAGAAGGATCCAGGGTCCTTGGCATCCCAGGGCATCAGGTGGTGGAGTGGCGGTAGGGAGGGTCTGGGGGTCAGGGGTCGGGGTGGCGCCTACCCCTGGCGGGCCGGGTCCGGCTGCGGGAGCGGCTCCTCTGTCGCTGCAGCCGGGGCCGCCGCAGCAGCCGGTAGTAATAGGAGGGCCTCCCGGTGCTCTTCCTGGTGCTGCCGCCCGCGGACATGCTGCCGCCCGCCGGGCACCGGGCCGGGCCTGGGCACGCTCACACGGGCCCCATCACCCGCTCCGGCCGGCCCGGCGGGCGTCCCAGCCTTTCCCCGCGCGCGCTGCCGGTGCGGCCGCTGCCGAGGCCAAGGCTGCCCCACAAAGTCGCTCAAACTCCTCCTCCTGCCCCCGCCCTCCCCGCAGCAGCCGGCCCCGCCGCGGGGGCCAGGGACCGGGGCCGGGCTGGCACCGGCCCGAGAAGTCAGTGCGGGAGAAATCCCGGCCTGGAGTTAGAGAGGCGAGGCGGCCTGGACTGTCCCGGGACCCCAGGCAGGTCCCCGGGAGGGTCACCGCCTCCGCACCCGCACCTGAGCGACGATGCCCAACCTCGGGCCGCACCCGGAGCCCCATTCCGCCGGCAAGTGTAGACAGTACACACCCGCGTGTGCGCGCTCCCTTGGCACTGGACAGGGAGCACGCGGGGCGGCCAGACTGGCACTGTGCTGTGGAGCGGGTCACCTTCAAAGAGGGTCCAAAGAAGGCCAGATTCGGCCACAAACGCACTGGGCTGAGTATGGACCCGCAAACACACTGTTCCACTGCCCTCTGCCCCAGCCAGGTTAAAAAGACTTCCTGGCTGGGAAGTATCACGCAAGATACTTGCCTCTCTACATTTTTAAAAAACCGTCCTGTTTGATACGTATTTTACATAATTAAAATTATGGTGTATATTTCCAACGCACAACGAGGAGAGCAAACATAATGAACACCTGTGTATCCGGCGGGGTTTGGCCAAGTATCTGAATATTTTGCCCCCCTTGATCTAGACCCACCCCAAATAAAACCCCACAGATGCTGCGAAGTCTTCTCCCACTGAGCATTTACAGCAGCTCTGTCAGGACTGTGGGCACCACAGAAAAACCCTGCCCTACTACAGGGATGAAAGACCGAGGCTGGGAGAAGGGAGGGTGCCAACTGCCTCTACTGCATCCTACTAAAAAGCTTTCTCCACATCACTCACTCCCCAGCTCAAGAACTTTCTGTGGCTCCCCAGTGCCCAAAAGCAACAAGTCCAAACCGCCACCCTCGGTGTTTGAGGTTCCAACTATCTGGCCCCAAGCAAACCAGCCCCCAGCCCCCACTGCTGCTCCCCTGGTCCTCCTCCTTCTTTGCCCTGCTCCCAGAAGGGGCCGCTCTCCCACCGACTTTGTCTGGCCAAAGTCCATCCTTCTAGGGCCCGCCTCCTCTAGCCTTCCCTTACTCTCCTGGCCTGTGGTGGTCTCTTTCTCTCTCCACTGCTCTCCCTAGTCCACACAGCAGCATTTATCTTTTAAACTATTCAGACAACCACCTGCCTGAGCTCTAGCTCCTCAAGTACAGAAAGGGAAACTGAGGCCCTGACAGACAGGTGTGACGCGCCTCGGCCAGAAGGAAAGTTAACAAATGCAAGTGGTCTTAGCCTGGGGATCCCAACACTCAGTCTCAGGGGTGTGTTTGTGGGAGAGTCACGCTTGGGTACCTAAGGCTGTCTGTTCTCCAGAACAGCTAAAAACGTAGGGCACTGGAGGGGGCGGGGCAGTCTGGGCAGGAATCCGGGCCGGGTTTTGCACCTCACAAGGGTAGCCCCCTCCCTCACTCCCTCAGCCAGGGGGAGGGCCCCCCTGTCCGGAGGAGCCTGGATCACAGCTGGAAGCCAGGCGCCTTCCCAGGACCAGGGGGGAGGGGCAGAGGGGTATCGCTCCTCCAAACCCAGTCTGGGTGACCCATAGCTACCTGCTCCCCTGGCTCCTCTCCCTGGAGTACAGGTCAGTCTCTCAGGAAGATGGAAAAACCACAGGACTGGCATCCTCTTAGCCCCCTTTGCGTGAAGCTAGCAATTTTCAACCGGCGTGCTGCAAAACCTGACTATTTAGTCCGGGGCCCGACCACTTTTCCCTTAGATTGTCAAATAAAAAAATGACAACGGCCAACACAACAGTAGCCATCTGGTGTGAATGAATGAAAAGTATACCTATTCTTTTTTTTTTTTTTTTTTTGGTCAGATCAAAAAATTATATCTTTCGGCGTGCTGCAGAATTTTAGTAATTAGTTTATATGCGCCATGAGATGAAAAAGGCTGAGAATCACTGGGCTAAGCATTGCTCCGGCTTATTCTCCATAGTAGACATTGCCAGGAGCATCTTTTACAGGTGCCGAGGGCCCCTGGGAAGAGCCCGACCCAGTCCCTCAGTCCAGAGGCAAGTGGTGAGTCTTCACAGCACGCAGCTTCTTCCCCAGCGCTGCGCTTCCCCCCCCAGGTGGGGCTCCGGGAGCCACCTGCCCACCCTTGGTACTTCCAGGAATAAATAACCTCCCCAGCTAAGTCCCCCAGTGCTGAGTGGGTGGAGGATTCCCAGGAAGTCTAGATCAGGGTGGGGGCCACAGTCCTCTCATCCTAGGGCCTGGAGTTCAGCAGGACCAGTTTCCTTCCCAAAGCAGGAATTTCCCCATCTGCCAGGTTCTAGCCTTCCTGCCGGCTGACTGAACGAACAGTGGTTGGGACAGGCGTTCCTGGCTTAGGGCCCCCAACAAGCAGATTTAGGTATGTGGGTGTGCAGGGACGGGGAACATAGGCAGGAACTCAGCATCTTAACTATAAATACGGTTAGGCTCTAAAAGTCTGGTATGGTCTCTCAGCTTACCCTGGGGTTTCTCAAGTCCTTTGTGCCTCAGTTTCCCTGCCTACTAGGAGAAGCTACGGACCCCCAAGCCATCTGCCTTTGGGAGGGAGGAGGGTCAGCTAATGAGGAGGAAGAAGCTTCCGCATCCCAGGCCTTGGGACTGGGTGGGCACTGTCTGGCACCCGAGCTGGGCATCTCCACATGGTAGGTACCAAGGAGGTACCCGTTGGGGTACGGAGCAGGAAGGGGGCAGGGCAGGAGCTCGGAGAGAAGGGCCGGGGCTCCCTGCCCCTCCTCCGGGCTCAGGACCCCCTGGGGTGGGCAGGCAGACAAAGGCTGCTCCCTGCAAGCCCAACAGAGCATCTGGAATCAATCCTGCTGTGGAACAAGCCACCCACCCCCTCCCGCTGCCCCTGTGGCCTCTCCTGCCTTTAAACAGAAGCAGGCCACCATCCGGAGAAAGCCTAGACTAGAGGAGGGGCACCTGAGTGTGCCCCCACCACCGCCACCGCTACTTCTGCTACAGACCCCTCCCAGGCCCTGCTGATCTGTGAGCCCTGGGTATGAGCCCCCCAGGACTGGGTCAGTCGGGCCCCCCAAGACTGACCAGCCTGTTAGTGGTCTGCTCTCCAGAGGGTTTTGGAACAGGCCCAGCTCCCATCTCCCCCACGTGCTGCTTTGTGTGGGGGGTCTAGGCTGTAGCCTCCATACCCCTGAGCCTCCAAATCACCCCTGTTCATTACAAGTGCATATTTCTGGGGTTCCCCCAAGGCTCCTGATTCATTGGGTCTAGGTGGGGCCTGGAATTTTGCAGGTTGAATCAGATTCGACCTGACCCCAACCGCCACCTTCACTGGCCCTCCAAAGCCTCCAACGGAGAGCTTCCATGTACCCAAAAGGACCCAGCTCAGTCACAGAGCATTCGTCTCCCCTTGTACCCCCACCCATCCACCCGACCTGGCTGCTCACAGCCTCCGAGGGCTCCGTGCTCGTTCCCACCTCCAGCCTTTGCCCTGTAGGTCCAATGGCTGCCATGGAGCTCTCCCCTCTGCACCCATCGGTGAAAACCTTGGTGTCCCTCAGGACCCAGCTCAAAAACCCCATTATTAAAAAGCCTGAGCCCCAACAAGAGACACTCCCCAACCCTGCCACACTCCACCTGTCTAACGAGGACACAGGGGAAGATCAGGGAGGGGCGGACCCACAGAATGTCCCTCTGGACAGAGAGCCATCAGCATCTGGGTGTGTATAGGGGAATTACACCCTGCCTGGAGGGAGGTGGCGGTGGCCTGACACTAGGGCTGGAAGTCCAGGTAAACCACAGAACAGGCCAGGGCTGGGTCAGCAGGGGCCCCCGATGCAGGGGTGGGGGCCGGCCCAGAGCAATCCCGCATCTTACCAGGGGTGTTAGGTAGACAGTCAGTGAGGAAGGAGCAAAAAGCCTGCTGTCAGAATTACCTTTAAAAAGACTTCCATTGCCCATAAAGGACAGTTTTTCCTCCAGTGTTAGGACAGATCACCCATTTCTTCAACGGAGTGCGAAGCAGAAGGGCCTGGCCTTTCCTGGGGGACCCTTTCGTGCAGGGGGAAAATAAGGGCACCAAGCACCAGTTATCAAACGCCAGACACCACCCCCCCTGCCGGGAGGAGGGATGCTCACGCCTGGAGGGGACCACGGAAGTTCAAGACTGCTAACCAAGAAAGGTTACAAGTTTGGTCTGGGAAGGTTTGTCTGGGGGTGGAGTTTGAATTCAATACTAATAAACCTTATTCAGCCTTTACTGTGCGCCAGGCCCTGTCCGCAGCATTTTGTGAACGTTCTCTCATTTAATTTCACATAAGGCAGGTGGTTACCATGTTCGTTTTACAGGAAATATTGGAGGCACAGAGAAGGTAAGTTCCCTAAGGTCACGCAGTTTGCGCTAAGAGTCAAGATTTGAATGCAGGCAGACTAGAGACAGCGAACGTCTTAAAGGTGAACAGGACTTCAGGCAGGGATGGAGGAAAGGCAACAGCCTGGAGTTTTCCTTAAAAAACAGCTTTGACCAGGAACAGGAGGAGGTGAAGAGGGACCCAAGTCCTAAGAGGGGAAACACTGGAGCCCACACCAGGCCCCACACAATGGGTGTCTGGAGGACTCAGACCTGTCAGGTTTCCTGTCAGGACGAGGTGGGCAGTGGTGTCCAGGGGAAGTCCCCGGCCAGGCAGCCCTGCACACATCCGCCTCCCAGGCAGAGCTCAACCTTGGAGTCACTGGAGCCCTGGGTGGGGGGCAGGGGGATGCAGTGGGATCATTCATAGTTAAGATCACGGGCCTCTGCCCAGGGAGGTGGCCCGTCTGGCAGGCAGTGACAGTTTCCGGAGTCCACCGTTCATCCGGGAACGAGGCTGGACCGGGAGCAGGACCTTCATTCAGGAGATGGGGGAGGCTGGAGCAGGGACTCGCCTCACGCCTCACAGAGCGGAAGATGCAGACCAGCCCTGGGAGGTCACACTCAAGGCCCAGCCAGGCATCCACTGCTTCCACTGCCCCACCCCCACCCCCAGGGACTTCCTCTCTAAAGCCACCAATGAATTTAATGACATCCTTCGAAGAAAATGACCCAGTCAAGGCCGGGATGACCTGGGGCTTGGATGCCTCTGTGCTCAACAGAGGCGGAACTGGAGCGTCACTCAAGCGTGGACATTTCCACATGCACAGGCAGAGCCTCAGGGAGTGGGAGTGTTTTTTAAATCCAGTCGCCCAAACCTGGGCTGAGGGTGAGGACTTGGGAGAGGTCAGGGCTCCAACAGAGGCAGAAGGCCACTGGGCAGGGTCGCTGCGCTTCTTTGGACACTGTGTAACTCGAAGAAAGCCCCTTGACAACTCCGGGCCTCAGAGACGTGATATCTCTGCCCAGCCCACCTCCATGGATTCCATCGGGATCTAGAAATTTCCCTCTGTCCAGAAAAGAGGGCATACATCTCTCTTGTACATGTGAACAGCCAGTCATATAATACTGGCCATCAGAGCTAGAAGGGATTGTCAGAACAGATGACGGACGGGGAAGCTGAGGCCCTACAGGACAGCCGCTTGCCTGGAGGACCCTGCCTAACGCATGGCCGGTGGGGGGATCTGGCATCAAGGCTCCAGTCCTCAAGGGTCGGTTGCTCTATTCAGCACACAGCAGCATCCCCCTGTGCAGGTGGGAAGTGAGGCCAGGAGAGGGAGCAACATGCCCGAGGTCACACATGGGAGTTGAGGGTTAGTCCCAAACCGAACTGCCAAGACCCACTTTCCCCCTAATCACCTGGGCCACCCCTCTCAGGACACCTGATACATCCTGCCCACAGGTACCCTGGCTTTCCCCTCCAGAACGGCTGCCGCCAACGCTCGAGACTCCAGTCCTGTGGCTGGGGGAGGCTGGGATCCAGTCTCCAGGCCCCAGCCCGGCCCGTCCTGCTGCACCCCCACACGAGCAGCCGGCATTTCGGCCCAGATGGCCAGGCCTGGAGCCACTCTCTTCATGTACTTCCTCTCCCTGCCCTGACCCAGAAACGCTGCCAAGCTCCAGGTGGGCCCTCCTTCTCCCGCCCAGGCCTGGGGCGGCGCCTCCAAGTCTCCAGGTTTCTTCCTCCCCTTCCAGTTGAGGGGCCCAGACAGCTCCACGCCCACTGGGCCACCAGAGGGGGTGACATATGGTCCCAGTGTGAGGTCAGAGAGCCCCTTCCCTTCCGAGGCAGGCCTGCCTGGTCATCTGTGAACCATTTCATGACTGGCACTAGCCTGGGTTTCAGGGGGACAGACTTTACTCAATCCCGGCAGATCCCACTGAGGGGGACAGATGCACAGGCCCAGTAGCCAGCTCCTAGGAAGGGAGCCGACAGAGTGCGGGATTTGCGGTCAGGAACCAGCACCCTGGCTGTGTGACCCCAGATTAGTGCCTTGACCCTTCACCTCTCTGTGCCTCTCTTTCCTCAACTATACAATAGGTATGATAATACTTAAACCTTGTGAGGTTGTAGAAGGGCAAATAACCTAGTGAATCAAAGCCCTGTGTATAAACTGATCAACATCTGCCCCATCCAGGCTACTTCTTTTCCCACTGACCTGTGGGCTCCTTGAGAGCAGGACGGCCAGAACTGGTCAGCACAGTCACCAGCCCAGAGCAGGCTCTCAGTAAGACCGACTGAGAGACAGAGAGTAGAAGCATTTGGGAAGCGTGGCTGAGCCCACCTGATCTGACGTCCACACTGAGGAAATCTGGAGGAGGAGGAAGTCCTGGAAGGCTTCCTGGAGGAACAGATATTGGCACTGAGCTAGAAGGTTGAGCAGCAGTTGCCTGGGTAGGGAGCAGAGGAGGGTATTCTTGGAAGGGGAGACAGCATGACAAAGGCCCAGGGGTGGAAACCAGCTGAGGGGAGTGTGCAGAAGTGCGTGGCTGGAGCAGAGGATGGAGTGGTCCCTGGAGAGCAGGCTGTGCAGGGTGTGTGAGGGGTGAGATTGGGGGAAAGAGATGCAGAGATAGATCCAAGTGGGGGCGGGGGGCCAAGACAGCCCCTCAGACGGGGAGAAGTAAAGTGGCCAGGAAGGACCCCTGGCCTGGGAGGCTGAGGATCTGGGCTCCAGGACTAGCTCTCCTGCTGTGTGGCTGCACCACTTTGACTAAGTCACAACCCTCTCTGGTCCTCACTCTGCAACTCTAAAAGGAGGGGTTGACTCTGCGAGCAGGCCTGCAGGAGTGGAAAAGTCTAGATGCCCATGAACTACACCCGGAGGACTGAGAAATAGATTCCCCAGCATCACTGAATCTAAATCTTGGTGGGTAGGGCCAAGGAATCCAAATTCTCTCTCTCTTTTTTTTAAATTCCAACTTAAAAAAAAACAAATCCTCACTGGAAGACGTGTTTGTTGATTTTAGAGAGAGAGGAAGGAAGAGAGAAAGAGAAGGAGAAAAAACATTGATGGGAGAGAGAAACATCGACCAACTGCTTCCTGCACACAGCCCCGACCGGGGACCGAACCTGCAACCCAGGCATGTGCCCCTACTGGGAACTGAACCCGCAACCTGTCAGTTTACAGAACAATGCCCAACGCACGGAGCCACACCATCCAGGGCAGAATCTAAGTTCTTAAAAGAGCTTTCTAGGGATCCATTGGCTAAGATGTTTCTAGACTCTGCTGAATATCCTGCCAGCCCTTAAACTTGCCTAATGTAATCTCATCTCAGGGCCTCTTCATTTGCTGTTCCTTCTGCCTCACTCACTAACACCAGGTCTTGAGATGTTCAGCACCTCCCTGTCACTCAGGCCTCAGCTCAAATGTCACACCCTCAGAGGCCTTCCCGGGCCATCTTATCTCAAGTGCCTCTGTCCCAACCCCCACCCCCTATCCCATTGCCCTGTTTTATTTTCTTCAACTTATCACTTCCTGAAACTATCTTATCTGTGTATTCAGTTGTTCACTAATTGTCTTCCCCCAAACTTTAATGAGGGCAGGGGCCTTGTCGGGCCTGTCATAGCCACATCCTCCGTACATAGAACAGTACTCAATAAACACTTGATGAATGAGGTGTAAGAAGGAAGCTGGGCTCAAAGCCCCCATTCTTTTTTCAAGAAGTGCAGCTGTGGGACTAGCGGCAAGTGACTTCACCTCTCCAGGCCTGGGCTTTCCTCCATGAGACAATGTGGACAGCAGGCTGCAGAGCGCACCTTCGAGCGGCGGCCCAGGGTCGGTCAGGAAGCCAGGCTGTAAGTCCTGACTCTGTGCAGGCACTGGCACGGTATTAATGAATGGATGAACGAATGTCTTTGCTTTGCTGTGGGCCTTTGAACAAGTCCCCTCCCACTCATAGCTCCAGCATCCCCTCCTGTAAAACGGGGTTGGCCTGGGTGGTTTTTTCAGGAACCTTGGGCACTGACTCTCAGAGCCTCTGTGCCCAGTCTGAACATAGACGGAAGCCACAGCAGGTGTCAGAGGACAGGCAGCCTGTGCCGCAGCCATGATTCTCGAAGTTCCCGACTTTTCCTGGAGGTCCCACCTGACCCAGAGCTGGCATTCTACACTGTGTGGGTAAGGACGAAATGTAGCTTCTGCAACTTATCACCCCTCAACTCCTTTCGAGAGCCAGAACAATGTCGGCTGGCCCCGCCCCCGCCCTGGAAACAGTACTTTGTCTGGAAATTCTACCAGGGGAAGGAGGAAGGGCTGGGGCCCTAGAATTTCTGCGCCTGCTCGTACAGGAAGTAGCCGAAAGTTTGGGGCCAAGGAAAACAAGCTCAAGACCATCCTGGAAATCGGCAGCCTGGCTCCTCCCCTAGCTGGGGACTTGCCCCTTCTCCCAGGTGTGGCTCTCCTCGTGATTAATCATTAATGTGGAGAGACAGTCGGGGAGGAAAAAGAGACGGTCCAGGACCACAGGCCACGGCCTAAGAGGAAGCAAAATTCACGCAGCCTTGTCTGGCATACCTTTGATGACAGGGAGCTCACTACCAAACTGGTCCCTGTCCTCAAAAGGTCTGAAAGTGAGGCTGATTTCCCATACCTGGGAATTGCAGAGGCCTTTAGAGATCTAGCAGGCATTCTACCCTCAACCCAGGGGCTCGGGGGGCTTGGGACTGGCCCCCGGTCAGTGAGGAACACCCCGGGTCCTCCCTCCGTTCCCAGCAGCAGACGAAGCTGTTTCAGGCACAAGAAGAAGTCGGTAGGACGGCTGGGGCTGGGGTTCGGGCTTTAGCCCTACCCCCTGATCCCTCAGGGCACCTTTATTAGAAAGCCCAGGGGACATGGGTGGGGCTCTGAGTTGATCCTAGTCCTGAGGAAGCACCCTGGGTTAAGAGGCCCCTACACAACCCTTTGGTCACTACGAGTCCCTCCCCACCCCCTGTAGCATCTGTCCCAGGAAGTTGCAAGGTGGCTTCAGAATTCTCTGGACCCTTCTCTGACCTAATGTTTCCTGTGTCCTCCGGGTGCTCCGTATCTCTCTCTCACACACCCCCGCACAGGCCCCAGGCACAGAGACCTGCCTTCCCACAGAGCAGCCTGGAGCTCTCAGAAGGTCCTGGCAGGTGCTGCCCCCTGCTGGGCTGTGGGCCCCAGGACAAAGTCTTGGCCCCGGTGATTTATGGTGGGGAGCACCAGCCTGGCTGGGGAGGCTCAAGATTCCAGGGTTCACAGGATTGTCCCTGCCCCTCGGGAACCCCAGGGCGGCACGGCACTGGGTCCCAGTCTGCTGAGCGACTTGGGTAAGCCTTCTGCACCAGCTCTGGGTCCCTGTTCCCAAACCCGGTTTCCAGACGTTAAGGCATTTCCGTCCCCTAGGAAGCATGTTAAAATGCAGAAGCCCAGGCCCAGTGAGGAGAGTCTGGTTTCAGTGGCCTGGGGAGGAGCCCTGGAATCTGCATTTTAACCAGCAGGGAGTGGGCCCACAATGTCCACACTGGCCCCCCTACTGCTCTCTCTCAAGTCTATATGAAGACTTCTGGGACCCCAGCCTCTGACAGGGGTCTGACCCTTTTACCAACGGCAGCCTGTCCCTTTCCCAGTCCTCGTGTGCAGAAGGCAGGGATTCCAAGCCTCACAGTACAGATGGGCAAGCTAGGCTCAGAATGCACAGAGAACAACCAGTTTGCCCAGGTCCCGTTCCACAGCGAAGCCCCAGCTCGCACCCCCCCTTCCCCAGTCTCCCCAGATGCGGTCTAGATTCTGGGGCCCGGCAGGTCAGCTTAGGCCGGCAACAGCCCTGACTGGTCCCCTTTGTCTTGGTCCTTGTGCCCCCTGACCCCACCAGGTCCTGGGCTGATTAAAATATCCCCTTACAGCCCTGATAGGCCTGGTGTCTCCTTACAGGGCTGGGAGGGACACAGTCCCATCCGAAGTGACACTGCCAACTTAGGGATGCACTCTGGCCACCCTCTGGAGCAGGACACTGCTGGCACAATGGACACTAGAGAATCTTTACCCAAAGTGTTTGCACAGACCCGTCAGGAGGGACAAAGGCCCAGAGAGGTGACAGCCTTGCCCAAGGTCACACAGGACATTGTTACTAACCCCAATACTGTGCTTACTCTCTGCCAGGCAAAATTAATCCAGCGAGTCCCTACCACAACCTGAAGAGATCACACTATTACTCTCCCATTTCAGGGGCACAGACAAGACTCGGTCTCATGTAGCCTGGCTCCTAACGGTTGTCCCACGCTGCCACAAACCGTCTCCCCTCCCCAGTCTCCAGGTAATTAACCTTCCAGCCCCTTCCTAGATGCCCAGAAGACAGGGCCGTTTGCAAAAAGGTGTCCTGTAGCAATAAGGTCTAAGCCTTGGCCTCCAGTCCCAGACCAGGGTGGTGGTCAGGGATGCCCCAACCTCACTCCTCACGGTTCCCTACCCCTACCCTTTCCTCAGCCACACTGGTTCCCAGACCCCCACCACTGCTGTACCTTATGTCTTTCCTCCCACAGGTCCTGCTCCTAGGACACAGGACATGAAGCTGGCTTCCTAGACTCTGAGTCCCCTGTGTGCACAGAGTATTGCTGGCTCCAAATTCTAGCCTGAGTCTGTTGGTGCACCTTCCCTGTTGTTACCTGGATGCAGGTCACCACCATCTCTAGCTTTGAGGACTCCCACAGCCCCTAACTGGCCCCCCCAAATTCTCTCTTGTCGCCTGAGTCTATTTGCCACAAATCAGCCAGACTGAGCATTTTATAAATAGCCCTCTGTTCCAGCCACCCTGGCCTCGCTGGCCCTTGGACCTCTTTCTGGCTCATCTCTGCCTCCAGCTCTCCTGAGCCACCTGGCCGACTCCCACTCACTCTTCCTTTCCAGAGAAACCCCTCTCCCCCTCCCCAAACCCACTGGGCTCCCCTCCCTCCCCGTGGCCTTCCCACATCACTCTTCCCCAGGCTCCTTGCTCCTTCCCTCCAGGGTACCCACCGCATTGTGCAGTGATATCTAGTTTTTGATGATTCATCTCACATCCATCTCTCCTGGCACACTGCTCCCCTAAGGGTCGGATCCTGTAGGGCTGGCTCACCATCATAACCCCAGTGCCCAGCCCAGGGCTGTCACCCCGCTGCTGCCAATCAAGAGGAGGGTGGGGGCATCACGATCGTGCTTGTGGGAGAGCACAGCAGACATGAATGTATAGACCTCTGGGCCTCCCTGCAGCTTGAAGCTCCTCGGCTCACAGCAAAGCGGGGCCAAATGCCCTCTACCCCCGCCCCAAACAAGTCACGGCTCAGGACTTATTAATTTTCCTCCCCGCAGGTTCCAGCGCTTTTCATTCTATGATTTATAGTCCGTCCAATAAATTTCCCCCATTATCTTTCACATGCAGCGTGCTGCCTTTCTGCCATTTAATAATACATTGGGCTCCCTGGGAGAAATCTCAGGCTTGGCTCCAATTCAGGAGCAGACCCATGAGGCCGTATGGGATTCTGGGGGCCCCTCGCAGACCCGAGCCTTGAGCAGGTCCGGGCCTCACACTCAGGGCTCCCTGGGCAGGGGCCCAACTCCTATCCCCTCCCTCCCTCTGGCAGGGAAGCCTGGCAGGAAGAATGTAGGCTGAGGTGCCTGGTGCCCACTGGGGCCCTGGTGGTCAGTTTTAGGGCTGGACACTGGTGCTTCCGCATGCCGCCTCGATGCTTTCCAGAGGCTCCACGGCCATGACTTTAATCTACGTCTCCAACTCCGCGGGCCCGGCATGAACCCATCAGGAACCCATCAGAAACCCATCAGACCAAAGTGGCAGGGAACCAGGGGAGCTCAGGGCTTAAGGGTCTGACAGCCCTGGAGTTGCAATCCCACCCCTGGTGGTCCTCAGCTGTGTGACCTGAAGCAAGTCCCTTAACTTCTCTGGACCTCTTCTCCCCACTCTGTCCTCCCAGGTCAGTCACGGTACTTGCAATGAGGCAGCTGGTGGGAAGTTGCCTTGTAAACTGTCCAGTCCTGGGCCACGTCATCAGTGCATATTAGGACAGTGGATGAGACATCACGCAAAGACCTGCAGGGAACAAACCCCTGGGCTGCTCCTGGCAACGTGTGACCAGCAGCTCCAAACCGTGCAGCCATCTGGGCAGAAGATACCAGCTCCTCCTCAGACCACAAACGGCTTACCTCACTCAGGTACCCGGCACCCGACACCCCGGCTTGGGAGCAACCAGGTGACCCACCTGCTCCTTCTGGCAGGGTGGCTGAGCCGAGGGTATCCCAGGCCAGCCTGGGCCAGGTCGCCCCCACCCCCTCAGCCCTCAGCCACCAGGTCTGCTTTCCTCTCCTCCTGGCCCTGAAAGTTTCTGCTTCTACTTTCTAGTTTCCGTGGCAACCACCTCTCTTCCTTTGACTGTTTTCCTCTCCTCAGCCACTTTGCCATCTTAAGAAGCAAGTTTCTCTCTTCTTTATGCTAAAGGGAGAATAAAAGTGGGTTGGAGCAGGAGGCTGGGCCAGGAGAAAGGGGACAGAGCGGACCAGGAGTGGGAGGGAAGAGGTGACCTCCAGGTACAGCAGTATAGCCAAAGGGCTGGTGCAACCACGGCTGGCCAACAAATGACCTCTGGACCTGAGACTGGCCACATGGTCCTCCACAGCGGGCTTCTGCAGATGTGACTCACCTGCTCAGCGTGCCCGCCCTGCCCTGGAGGGATGCTCAGCCTGGGTAGGCAAGGCTTTGCAGGCTGTCTGGGCCTAAATCCGCTTCCTCCTGTCTGGTCTTCAGTCACAAGTGCCCTGTGTTTGGATGGTCTCCACCCATGCCCCACTATCTCTGCTTTGCTCTGGTACCCCACAGGAAGTCCGTGCTGATGCCCCGCCCCCACCGCCACCCCCACCAGAGCTCCTCTCTCCTCCACTGTGTCTGTTCCCCCACAGCCTAACCTTTCTCCCAGGCAGCCTTCCCTTCGGGCAGGGCGTCTGGACAGCAAAGCCAGTCCTTCCTCACTCCATGTCCAAGCAGGTCCGCCGGAGGCCGTGCTGAGCCTACAGCCAGGGAGAGCAGAGCTCCAGTCGGGCCTACCAGCAGCAGGCCCTCCACAAGTTTGCTCTAGAACTCGATGTTCCCCTTGGTCAAATGGGGATGGAACTCGCTTCCTCCCAGGCCATCTGGGACTGAAGTGAGTTTGTGGGTCTGAAAGAGCTTGGAAAATTCTGAAGTGCTGGGCTGAGTCCGGGATTATTTTTAGGCACTGAATTAGTGCCATCCAATGAGTAGCCCAAAGGCCTCCTTGACCCCACAGGTCTCACGGCTCTCTTTCTCCACCTGCTGACCTCTGGTGGCATTTACTGCCTGTGTCCAGCCAGCTCCACACTCAGTGCCGTCCACTGAGTAGCCCAAAGGCCTCCTTGACCCCACAGGTCTCACGGCTCTCTTTCTCCACCTGCTGACCTCTGGTGGCATTTACTGCCTGTGTCCAGTCATTTCACACCATGGCCTTGCCTCTCTAGCCAGAGCGCCATATTGCAGTCACCTGCCACCAGCTTCTCTGACACACACCCATCCGTACACACACACACAGAGCCACTGACATGCCTGGGGCCTCACGGGCTGGGCAGGGGGCTGCAGACATTTCTGAGGCCCAAGTGCGCAGGAAGCAGCCCAGCCCTCGTGGCGGGAGTGGGCTGGGGGTAGAGGAACAGCTTCTTCCCAGCCTAGCCAGGGCTGGAGGCTGGGGCTGAAGGTTGCCCCAGAAAGGGCTCCCCAGCTGCCTGACCAGGCTGTCCACTGCTTTCTCCTGTTCCACCACCTGCTTCCTTTCCATGCCTGTCCCTGAGGCAAGACCACCAGGACTCATTCTCTTCCCTTACCGTGAACTTCGCCCCCACCGTCTGCCGGGTCTCAGGCCTACACGTCACCCTTCCCAGACTGCTCAGAGGCTGCACTTGCCCAGGCCTGTGCTGCGATGTGTTAGGGGACTCCTCGAAACGTGGCATCGCAGGGGCGGGGCCTCCTGTATACGCTTGGGGACCATCTCACCTCCCTCAAAGACCTGCAGAATCAGAGGGCTTTAAGCAGGCTGGAGGCGGTGAGGGGCAGGGAAGCATAAAGACTTGTGAAGTGTCAGAATGGAATGAGCGAAGACAAAGCCAGTGTGGCCGGCCAGGGCCCGCCACCTGGGCCTCCCTCCTGGGCCCACCTCCTGGGCCTGCTCAGGAGCCCAGGATTCCCACAGCTGGCATAGGGAAGCCAGGCCATTCAGCTCCCACGCTGGGGGGCATGGGGGATATTTCCCCGGGGTTGGCATTGGAAAACCCATGCAAGTACTGGCACAGTCCTGGGAGAGGCACTGTGTGGGCCCACAGGGGCTCCAACATCTCTGTCTTCAGGAAGCTAACAGTCCGATGGGACACATGAACTCCCACAGGAACCCACCATCAAGGGCCCAAGGCAGAAAAGAAGCCTAAGGAAGGGGGGAACTGATTCTGACTAGCAGGGCAAGGGGACATCCAGGTAGGCTTCACAGCGGAGGTGGCATCTAGGCCAGGCCTTTGAGTAGGATTCCAACAGGCTAAGAGCCTCAGGAAAGGGAGGGAACCCGCTGAGGATTAGCAGCAGCCTGGGGGCCACAGAGAGAACTTAACTTCCCTTTTCCGAATGGTGCATGGTTAGGTCACAGCGAGGGCTTGGGTTTAGAGGATGCTGGCCCCATGTCCCATTAGCTTAAGTCAGGCAGGTAATAAATTTCCCAAGATGGCCCAGAAAGAAGCACTTTCCAAGCTCGTTCCTGTGACCAGACCCTGGGGCAATGTCTGTTCTGGTGACTGCTGTCACGGGGCAGTGGCCAGAGAGTGCCAAAGACAGACAGAGCCTGCCAGGTCTTAAAAGCCCTGAAGAAAAGAGCCTCCTCGAGTTCCCTGAGCAGCCCATTCCGGGATTTCACACCACCCCACTGTCTGCCAGGAAGTTCTGCTCCCTATCTAACCTACATCTCTCCTGCTGAAATGTACACCCACCTTGCTTTGGAGACACAGGAATTACAAAGCACAGAAGCTGAAATACCTCACCAGGCACTCTGTTCGCAGCGAGGTGGGAGTGGGGGTGGGTCAGTGAGCACAGACACCACCCCTGGCTCTGACAAGAGAGGACAAGGCCCCTTTGTATGCATGATTAATTTACAGGCCTGGGGAGGGCCGAGCAAACGGGATGTCCTCTCTCTGGGCCTTGGAGGCTTCCCTGACCCAATTTAGAAGCTGCGTTTATTGTGTTGTTCAAGTCAAACCTTCCCGATGAGGTCTCTGTTCCCAGCGTGCTCATGAATTTTCCGGGGGTTTAATAGTGTACAATCTGAGAACGATTTATTAAGAAGATTAAACCCCCCAAATATGCTTCCACATGCTCTACAAAACATGGCAAATTTATTCTCTGGCGTCGGTGGGCTCCCACTGCCCAGAGCACTGCAATCACTCAGCAGAGTTAAAGCCGGAACCCCTCGACCTGGGAGGGAGGGAGGGAAGCCACACGGGGGTGAGTGTGGGAAGGTGCGTTTGGAATTCCAGGACCCCAGGGCTCAGTTCCAGTGTAAGCCGGACCCATGTTTGAAGGCGCTGCCTCCCTCCCTCGCCCCACACCTTGCCCAGAGTATCCCTGCTCGGCAAGGGTTCCAGGTTCACAGCTAGTCTAGACCCTTCCTGATCTGGGACTTGGAAACCAAGAGGAGTCCCTAACATCATTCTCTCTGGGTACCCCTGTCAGATCTAACACCTCAGACTTGGCCTCTCGTTTCCCTGCGGCCCCATCTGCCCAGTGCATCCTCAGGACCCTCTGTTTAATTCCTGGTGATAAAAACAGTCCTAGCGCCGACCCGCCCACCACTTGCTCTGGGCCAGGCCCTGTGCTGAGCTTTAAAGGCATCGTCTCATTTCTGGCTCACATTACCCCTGCTAGGCGGGTGCTGTTATCACCGAGTGTTTCAGATGAGCAAATGAACCTTGCAGAGTACAACCAGCATGCCCAAGGCCACGCAGCTAGTAACTGACAGAGCTGGCGTTCAAACCCTGATGTTCAGGCTCCAGCACCTGGGGCCTCATGGACCTTCCCCCTCGTCATTCCACGGCTGGGACAAGCCCCCTTTCTGGTCCCATCAGCACCCCCAGCGTGGACTCAGTTCAGGTCTCCATGGTCCTCCTTGGATAACTGCTTGGTTTCCTCTCTGGTCAGCGAGCCTCTCGTCCCTCCCCTCTAGACATCCCTCCCCGCAGCAGCCAGAGGGACCTTCCGGGAACCCAAACCTCAGCACAGTCACTCCGCTGCTGAGAACCCTGCCACAGTCCCCAGCCTGATGGCAGAAGGTACAAGCTTCCTTTCCACACTCAGGGCTCCCACCCCCATCCCCGCCTCTGCTTTCTCCGCCACCACCTCTTCCATGTGCCCCAGCCTTCTGGTCTCCATGCCTTTGCTCATGCTGGTGCCTGGGCTTGATGTGCTTTTGCCCGTGTTTCCTGCTTCAGAGTCCTCGAGCCCCAAATCCAGTGTCCATTTCTCACGAAGCTGCTCCAAAGACCAGATCCCTGCAGTAGAAGTGACATCTCCCTCCTCAGAA